>OU824206.1:19783143-20060888 GCA_917499995.1 Ichneumon xanthorius
CCTTTTTTCAACGTCAACGTCGTATTTGACTTTTATGCAAAACTGATGGCCAATTCAGGTTGCGCAGGTTCTGCTTGGCGCAAAAAAATATATCGAATTATACGCTCCGGAATTGCTTTTTTGTGCTTTCGATTTTTACTCAAGAAATACAAATAACACCTCTTTGTCTAGCTTTTTCAACTCCGTCGTATCCATTATCTAGTACATTTCTTGCCGTAGTACCTGATAGGCACCTGGCTTTTTCCGAGATGCCATAGGAAAGTAAAGAAATCGCTGTTTGAAATTACGGCCATAAACATGCCCGATAAAGTTTTTTCGTTAGTCGTTGCTTTGGGACCGTATGTAATGTTTTATGTAACTCATGCATGAAAAGTGCTACTTTTCATGCAAGTACAGCCAAGATAAATACTAGGGTATTTTACAAAAAGGACATTTTCTTAAAATTTTGCTCCCATCTTTTTAAAGCATAAATTTCGATCGTAAATTGAACCCCCCAAAAGCCGGTCACTAGCAAACAATGCTAAGAGGCATTCGATGTTAGTACCTAAAAAATGCGGCACCTTATAAACCTAATTATCAGAGACCACCTTTTGCGAAATTTTTTTTAGATCGAAATCTATACTTGTGTGGGGTGGGAGATTAAGTGTATGTCATTTTTTGTAGTGAACCCGAAATACATATTCTTTCATTTTTTTAAAATTTGTATATAGGAAACTCAAAATGTCCAGTAATAGGAATTTGTTGAAAAATATGTTTTCCACCATCGAAAAATATAGATTTCAATCTCAAATTAAACCTCACGAAAGACGGGCCCAATCAAAAAATCCTAAGAAGTGTCGCATTCAACGTTTGTACCAAAAAAAATCGACTTCTTTCTTTTTGGGTATAACGACGAATGCGGCATCTCTTAAGATTTTTTTTTAGGCCGGCCGTTCACGAGGTTCAATTGCAGATTAAAATCTATACTTTTGGAAGGTGAAAAGAATTTTTTTCAACAAATTCACCATTCTGGACATTTTTAGAGTTTTCTATATACGAATTTAAAAATTGAAATTTTGTCTTTAATACAAAAAATGACAAAAAGTTAAGCTCCCAACTTGTAGAACTATATATTTTGATCGATAAAGAATCCTGCGACAGGTGGTCGCTGACAATTAAGTTTGAGAGGTATACCGCATTTTTTGGGTAAAATGTCGAATGCGGCACCTCTTAGAATTTTTGGCTAGGTACCTCCTTTTGCGAGGTTTAAGGTTGTCGGGGCGGTACAGTCTCGCCAAATGCGAGTTTCAGAGAAAATTTCGAACACTTCTCAATGGAATAAAAATCTGAAAGAAATCAAGTGGGCGGTGCTGTAAAGATTGTTTTTGTGAAGTAATAATTCTAATTTGTTATTAACAAATTGAAGATAAAAATAATTATTCAACAAATTACCTGGCAAATTAATTATTTTGCTTCATAAAAATGATTCGTTTATTTTTCTGAATACATATTAATTTTATCAGAATTTTTTGTGATCTTTGAAAATTGCACTTTTTCACAGCTTGAACAAAGAAAAAACACGATTTTGAAAGTTTCCAAAAAATTCTGAAAAAATTCATAAGTATTCAGAAAAATAAACGAATCATTTTTATGGAAACAAATAGTTACCGGGCAATTTGTTGAATAATTGTGAATTATTTTTATCGGTAATTTGTCAATGACATTTTGGAATTATTATTGCATAAAAACAGTATTTGCAATTTTATTCCTATGTTAATTATACACCTTTGCCAAGGTGTATAATTAACATAGGAATAAAACTACTATAAGGAGACACTTGTATAAAAATTATTAAGCACTGGCAATAAATTTCTTTTACTACTGGGGTAAACCAGCCAATGAATGGACAGGCCCAATGAATGGACACTTTCCATAAGAGCACGCGCGTAAAAAACGTCTAGTCATTGGCTTTTTCGTCTGCTTAACTGTTCATTCATTGGCCGGTTTACCCTACTACTATTTTTTTATTGCTTATTAATATTGTCCGTTCAACGTTGGCCGGACATCGGTAGCCAGCATTGGGGCAACGTCGTTTGATAACATTGGGCCGATGTTATCATTCCGACGTTAACTGGTAGTCGGGCCTACATTGACCACCAGAGTCGGGTCGACTTTCCAACTCGGGCGATCATAATTGGTCCATCGTCAGAAGGGCTCTAAAACCGCACCTGGGTTGTTATTTGTTATAACATCATAAATCCATTACAATGTGTTAAATTCTATATAATAGAGGTATTAGTGCAAAAAAGTACAAAATAAATCTTATAAATCGTCAATTCGGAAAAATAATTTGATTTATTTTGCAAACTGTTGAACCTTGATTATCCGAACAATTGGGGTCAGGGCTAGTTCGGATTTGGTAATTGGATAATGGGAATGCAAGGACGTGTTACCGGCCTCAAATACCGCATGCAGGAAATAACACACGTACGAAATACTTATGATTTTCTTATACAGTGTTGAAGAATAACATTGTCTGCAATTCATCGCTGATGCAAATTACACAAGCCCCTCGTGGTTTTTCTAAATTTTGGTAATTGTTGTTTTCCAACATTATACGCGCGATCTAGTGATTCACTTTATCCTTATGCTAAGAAATCATCATTTACACGCATTTATCAATCATACGTTGACTCGAGACAATATAGGTAACAGTAAAGCCTCGTTGGTAAAGTTGGTGCAAAAAATAAGAGGTTAAAAAGCGCTAAAAGATTCAGATGTTTGTTTACTGTCAATTGCATGAATTTACCAAACTTATTTTTTCCGATAACAAATAGTAAGGGCGTGGAAAGTTTAATCAATCAATTTACTAGAAGGAATGCTTCTGTATCCTGAAAATGCGGTAAATCGGGAATTCACGTTATCTCCTACGTGACAAATTTTATCTCGGAGTTTTTGACTGTTTTATTTCGGAGGACCTCAGGACACTCTAGAACATGCGAACTCTAGAAAAGTATTTGGATCCCATTGGTCATGGGATATTCTCGAACGCTCTACTTCATGTTATTAAAATAGATGAGAAACAATGACGTAACTTCCTTTTGTCACCGCTTGAGCACTTCCCATTTAGGGATCGTCAGCGCAGGTGCTCGCGCACACATCAAGCACCTAATTTACATCAAGTTTCATGTAAAGTTGACCGAAATAGCGATATAGTCTATAAGATCCGTACATTGTTCATACATCCAAAAAGATATTGTCGCGTTTAAAATCCAAAGCAAACTGTAAAAATATATTCAAAAGCCTTACGTTACTGATAAATAGTACTCACTTGTTCCACCATTTTTGCATAACACCAAAAAAATCTATCACTAAAAAATATTCTTCAAGAAACCTAAACCTTAAATAAAAAGAATTGGTTAAAAAAAATATTGCCAGTAAGGTGGCCTACAGCGAAGTCTCGAGTGTCACAAAAAAATCGCTTGATACAATCGCGAAACCTCAAGCGGCAAGTCTGGTAGTCGATGCGTGTGTTATGCATCCGACTGATATATACAGCACGCTAGTTTAATAATTAATGTCAAGTGTAAGCGCTGCACTTTTCATGCAAAGTGCATCTGAATAAGTATCAGGGTTGGTTGAGGATTCATCACTCATATACGTACGAATCGATATATGTACAATACATTCACCCGGATAAGATGATAAATGCGCACACGCTTTCACGCACGTTTCATTGCGGCCCCTGGCAGCAGAGGATTGTTTCTATTAGAGTCGGCGAACTATCAAAGAACTTTATTTGCAGATGTCCATGCGTGCACGCGCGGATGCATCTCGTCGTTGTCGTGCAAATAGAGATTAAGTAGGTCTCTGCCCTCTTCGGGGCGGCTACTCTGCATATAACTTATGTCTCGTGTATGGCAGACATTGGAGTATGAGGGGAGGGGTGTCTAAACGCGTGTAGTAGCAGACTCGAAGAATCGCACATATATGCATTACATTTTTTTGTAGTAGATCGACAGATACGGGTCTCTTCGTGTCAGACGATAATCGTAACTCTCGCCCGATCGCAAGTGTTACAAGTGTATACGAGTCGAAGAAATATATTGAGCTTAGTTGCCGATGGACTTCCCTGGCCCTCACAGCCACTGAGGGGTCGAGGGCAGTCAATCTTATGGAGCCATCTAACTCATGAGTATTTTTTTAAAACTTTGATATTGCTTGATGCATCCATTGAAGAAAAATGTTTCTCAATACTAGATTAATCGATACGAATCGATCGGTGTGAATACTCTCATTTTCACGGAGGCATTTTTCGAGCGAAGCCTTCTCCCTTTTGTTTAGTAGATTATATTTTAATAAAAAGAAGACATTTTTTAAGAAAACGAGCGCTTAAAAAAATCGAAAACAAGTAACATCATATGAGCCAAGTAATGGTTTAAGAATGTAGACATCCATATACGTATGTAATATAATGGATATGTAGCAAACAAACTTAAAAATCTACAAACTTACACCTTCTTTCTCTTCCTATATATTACCTTAAAATAAAATAAGACAAAAGTAGAAAAACTATACTTGTTGCGCCCGGGGAATACAAATAAAGTTAGTTCATTGCATCAAAAGGAAGGACGCACCAAGCATCAATGGTAGCAGTGGTAGTACTAGTGCTACAAGGGAGGAATGTGCGTGATTTTCACCGAGTGTGAGATTTGCTGCCCGAGCGAGGCGAGGACAGCACTCACACGCCGTGAAAATCCGCTCTTCCCGTGAGCCATACGATATTTTTTTCGGACTATGCTAAAAAGTGGCCATATTTCTATGCCTGCATCGGAGATCGAAAGTGACTGATTCTTGATGAGCAGGAGGAAAAGTGAAACTTTTCCTTCCGCCAAAGAACTTTTCCTCCTAAATTACTTTTTCCCCCGCTCGTCAAGAATGGGCCACTTTCCACCCCCGTTGCAAGCATGAAATAGCGCCTTTTTAGCGTAGTCGAGCAAAATAGTACATTACTCCACGAGTTATAAAAAGTGTTTCGTACGAGGGATGTACGAAATTTTTCATCACAAAGTGCGAAAATGGCGGTTTTACGCACGCGAAGTGGGCGAAAAAGTGGCCATTTCCGCACCGAGTGATGAAAAATCTTGTTTCTCTATTCTATGCATAATAGAATGTTATTAGACACTTTCACGCAGTGAGTCAAAGAACGATATTCCTTTTTTTGCAGGAATACGTAGACGAGGAAAATGAAACTGAAACCGACGACGAAACATCCGCTCCGTTGGTTACATCCCCACCGACGACAACGACAAGTACGAAGACAACGACTACGCCGAGACCCGCCGTAACGATAATTCCTCCGCCGCGAGACACTCACGATCGGAGAGATTCAAGATTTTACGAGACATCGAGCGCTCCTCAGTCGAACGGCTTGGAGCAGCCAGCTCACGGTGCTCATAAGTGGCAATCTTTGAACACTCATGATGGTACCAAGGACTCCAAGGGACACGGTCAGCAAAATAACAGGAACGGCAAGTGTAAGTTTCGATGAAAATATTGTGAAATTTTCGCTGCCTTCTCTCATGCATCGATGACAAAAGCATGTGTTTGAATCTTCGAGGCCAGTAATATGCTTTCATACGTAGCACTTATTTACTCGAGAATTTAACGGACTCTAAATATCCACGTGATGATATAAATTATTTATGAATGTATTCTGATGAAAATTGAAAATCCCTTCACATTACGAAATAATAATTATGACAGGTCTTATTACGACATATGACAACATTTTTTATGTTTTATCATTCTATACGATACCGTCACCTACGTTGGTCATCTGCTGCTTGTCTATGCTGTGTCTCGGCTTCTTGCTCAATCATTAAATGTCGTCTCCCCAATAGTCACTCATTCATAATTAACAACCGACATAAACAATAATTTTTAATGATTTTTGTAATATTCTACCGACTCTGTTCAAATGTGAATGCACTTCCATCAAGTTTTTTCACAAGATTTTGAGAAATTTTACAGGAGCTTGAAATATATACACTGATAAAAAGGAACAGTTCAATCAACTAAGATTCGGGCAGGGACGTTCAAATAAATATTTAGTTGGTCGAAGGAAATATTTTAATGACTCAAAAATATTTTAGTGAAATCACCCAACAAATTTTTGAACTAAGCAATTGTTTAGCTGTACCAATAGAATATTTGGTTGAACGTCCCTGTCCGAATCTTAGTTGATTTAACCGTATTTTTTATCAGTGTATCAATGTTATGGTTAATACATTTTTCCGCTACCGTTACAAGGAAAATAAATTCTTTCAATAATTTTTTTACCGTTTATATTGCCCTTTTTCCTGTATAACAATGTTAACGAAATTTGTTGCCAATTGGTTCATGTTTGATGATTTTTCATTTAAAGAATATTAAGCAATATTTTTTATTTACCTAAATAGCAATATTGAACAAGTTTGACGCCAATGGATTCACATTTGGCAACTTTTCGTTTAGTCTGTATATGAATCATTACAAATCAATTTAGCGACTCAAAAAAAAAAAATCCCAAAAAATGTCTGAAAATCACGTTTAGTGGTTCTAATAGAAACGTCAAATTTCACATAAAAAAATTCTGTTGGAATGTGCCAATTTTTTTATTTTGTATTTAATCTGTAATATCTCGGGAACGATTAATTGTATCGACATCTCTAAAAAAGGAAATGTGCATTTTTTCATGTCCCATAAAAAAATTCGAAATTAATTTTGCCATAAAATGTGGCCTGAAATTACACAATTAATTAGGAATAATTTATTTCCTTGTCGGTCATGAAATAACGCACATTTTCGTTTTTTAGAGTTGTCGATGCGGTATATTCCGGCAGAATTTATATTCTGACAGAACATTATTTTTCAATTTGAAATTCGGTGTATCTATTGGCACCACTGAACCTGATATTTAGACATTTTTTGAGATTTATTTTTGTTGTCCGATTGATAAAGCCTCAAATAGCAACAATTTTTTTCGGTAATATTGTTCCTTTACCTAAATAAGTACATTGACCAAGTTTGGTGCCAATCGGTTCATAGTTAACAACTATTCGTTTAAACAACATTGAATAACAATTTATTACTCGCAATATTGTGTTTTTTCCGAAATAACAATGATCATGAAGTTTAGTGCCAATTCGTTCATGTACGGTGATTTTTGTTTAAACCATCATAAGCAACACTGTTTTCCGGACACATTGATCCTTTGTCTGATAACAATAGTGACCAAGTGTGGTCAAAATCGGTTCATATTTGGCGATTTCTCGTTTAATCAATATGATGTTGAAGTTGAAAACGTTTTTAAAAATGCAATTTCCCAATAATTTTAGGTAGTCTCATTTTGCCTCATCGATGCATTGTGATTGTCGGACCCGTATTGTCCCGCTCGCCCCTATGTGATGCTCATACAAAAAAGCCGACTCCCGACGACGGTTAGGAAGTAGGCTAGTTGCAAGTACTTCCCAAATGTCGAAGGCGAGTGTTTCACCTTCAGAACCTTTGTTGAAAGTTCGCTTTATTGCACTAGTAACACAATAGTAATTTATTTCAGTCGATGCAATAATGGCAGTTTTGCACACGTTTGCGTGTGTAAAAATCTATTTTCACACCATGAGAAATAAAATTTTGTATGATACTCGTGTGAAGAACGTTTTCTTAACTGTGATTGCAACACTCGACTTCGGCTCATGCTGCTGTATCGTAATGTACTATTGCGATACTAGTGCAAAAAAAGCGGACTTTCGACGAATGTTGTGAAGTTGGCCACACGAGCTGAAAGTGAATGCTGCCTACTTTCAAACTATCGTCAGGAGTCCGCTTACTTCATACAAGTATCACATACTACTTTTTGTAACGAATACACAAAAACTCCCGTTTTTTATGTCTATGGCGTGACGAAAGCGTGTGTAAAAATAACTACTGTTCAAAAGACGTGCGTCAGCATGTAAGAAAGTAGTTAGCATGTAAACTAGAATTCGTCGCAAAAATTAACCAACCGTACGTAGTGTTAGTACAGCCTAATCGTATATTTAATTATCTAACCCTTTATCTCGTCAATTTTGTGGGTCAGGTATTTTCATGAGTCAGATTTCTTGACTAAATGTTGTATGTAACGTAATCTATACATGCGATGTCCCCGTCGCTTATCTGATTTCATCGACGGTTGATGTGATTGACACATAATTAATATAACTGCGCGAGAGTATTCTCCGTCGTTCGAGCGCTTCGTAACAGTTACCGTCAGCTGATCTCAGCTCGCCGGAAAAAAGTTACGAGCCAAGGTATGCTGAGAATGAAGAGGCGCGGTAGCGTCTCGACGCCAAGCACTAAAAAAAAAACTTTTGAAACGCTACAAGGTACAAGAAGGTCGATGCGTTGATTTGATTATTTCATTAACTTCATTCACTGTTACATAATGGAATTTGAAACTTTACAGGATACATTTAAATCTCTATAGGCAAGATTCTACCCGGTTTCGAGAATAGATAAACATAATTTTTCAAATAAAACTGACTTCTCAGAGCTCCTTGTTCTTTCGGAACTTTTCGATGTTGATTGCAGCAAGTTACCTTTTAGAAAAAATGTGCTAAAAATTATATGACGATTATGTCGATAGCAGCACATTTTACATGGGCCAGCCTTGTCCGGTTCGTTTAACGATTAGAATTTATGAGTTCGTCAAGCAACAAATCATTCATTCCGGTGGACAGGTGTATAGATATAATCCACCACCACGCCACAGCGTTAAAAAATATATAATGATGTAGCATCGCACCATAACAACTTTTCACGGAACGATCTGGAAAAAGCGACAAAGTAATTAGCCCATGGCTTCTTACAATTCTTACAATGCACTTCTTACAATTTTGCGCGTAAGGTAAATGTCCCTATTCCCGACCATGCTCCCTTTAGCGACCATTTCGGCGTATAACGTCATTTACGCGGCAGCCAATGCATAAAAACGTTTATTAGTGGTGTAGAAATATTCAGGAATTTGTGTAGTGTGAAAGGATTGTAAATTGCAGAGTAAGTGTAATAATTAGTGCATAATATTATCGCTTTTCTTACCGCACGTCACGACTCGAGCGGTTTCTTAGAAATAAAGTTAAGGATTGTCGATCGCGTAAATAGTAAATATTTCGGTAAAAATCCGTTGTTAACGAATAATTCGAGCGTTAAATGGTCTTTGTAGTTCGGTTTACATATTCCGAAAAAAAAAAACAGTCGGATAAACTTTTTTTTTTTTAATTCGCCGGTCGGGATTGGGTACAGAAAAATTCTTGCCTGTCCCCATTACCGTACATGTAAACGTCAGTTCATTTCCACATAACCAATAAAAATTTAATAAATTTTCTTTTGCTAAAACGAAAATTTATGTTCGATTTCATGTTCGAAGTCTGGATTTATTTTTTCTTTGCAACCTCGTTCATTCATGCTGTAAAAAAGGTGGTCGGTAATGGGGGCCATGCCCGGTCGGAATTGGACACAGCTGGTCGGTAGATGGCACATGCACTAGTGCGGCTTTATTACGCTTTATCTAGGAAAATACTTGACGAAATGGATTGAGTCTACGATTTTTGGAAAGTGTATGGTTAAAGCTATCGATTGATGTGAAAATCATCCTCGAATTAACTTTTGTTACACTTGACAACGCCATTCTTTTCCCCGGTCGGCCTTATAGGGGTCGGGAATAGGGACATTTACCTTAGCTCTGCGATAAAGCTCGCTGTTCGATTTTTACTTTCTCATAAAGGAAGCTATAGGCAAAAAAGCTTTTTTCGTAACATTAAAAAATGCTACACCTCATAAAATTGAAACGGACAAAAGTAATCGCAAAATTTATTATAGAGAATTGCTAACTGAAATTGGCATAATTCGTTGTTTTGAAGCCATGTCTTATGTATTTTGCCCCACTGATGACGAATTTCCAAATTATTTTACTCCTAGAGCGACATTTGATGGATAAACTCGTGTCGGACGTAAAATAGACATTTTATGAAAAATAAAAAAATGTCAAAATCTTATAAAATTTAAACATTTAGATATATTTTTGACAAATGTAATACCAAACATTGTACAGTCTTGGTACATTCACCTGTCAAATTTCATCTCAATAACTTGGTGTTTACTCGATTTAGGCCGGTTTTAGTTTAAAAAAAAAACAAAATGGAAATTCCATAACATCTGATCGCTCATATAGATTTCGACCAAATTTAATACCAAAGGTCTTTGATCATAGTATTATATTTGTATGCAGTTTTAGGGCGGTAGTTCAACATTTACGCAAGACAGAGCTTGCACACATATTTTTCGTGACCACTCTACTAGTGTACCAAATTTCACATGCACACGTCCGGGCGCCTGCTGAAAATCGCATTCCTCAACGTGTTAGACTATTTTAAGTACTCTAACCTGAAAATCTCGAATTTTTTTGACGAATTTGTTTGCTTCCTCTACCAGGAAGCAAAAGTGATAAATAATTATATGTAAATCCTCTGCATATGAACCGATTAATGGTCTAACACCAGGAGGCTGTGTATGGGCTATGCATAAACAAAGCACAAACGCTCTGATGGAATCAATCCATCGATGTACGGATTTCGCCCTTATATGATTATTTTTTATTATAGATGAATAAGCCCCACATTATCAGTACTGATTCGCATTGTTATTAAAATTGTTATTAAAGCATTGTGTTAAAGAACAATTCGGTTAATTGGTGCATACACACATATTTTATAACTATTACCGGTAAAAATGTTAGTAAGTTTACTGTACAATTACAAACGTGTGAGGTACCGAGTGTACCGTATTATACAAAGGTGTATAACATTTACAAACTAAATATCGATAGCTAAGAATTAAAACGGGATAAGCCCTATGTTAGGGGTATTTGGGTCACGCCTTTTCGATTGTCAATATATGAAATGGATATTAATATACAAATTTGAATTTGATCAACAATAAGACTATACATGAAAAAGAATATATTGTTTTGATAAAAAATGTAATATACATTGCTTCTTAATAATAAAGTACAAGACCTCTAAACACTTTCATAGACATTCACACAAACGCTCACAACTCTCACATTGCAAAGTGTCTGTGCGAGGTATCTTTGCGGTTTGGCTGTACGGGCTGTCTGTGAATGGCTGTGTGGGTGTTTGCGACGTTCTGCGAGTGTCTGCCAGTGCCTGCCAGTTTTTGCCAGTGTCCGCCAGTGTCCGCAAAGTCCGCCACTATCCATCAGTGCCCACCAGTGTCCGTCAATGTCTGCCAGTACCCGTGAGTGTCTGTGAGTGGCTGTTCGATGGTGAATTTCTAACACTTTCTATACTTCTATACTTTCTATACTTTTTTAAGTATTCGAGCTCACTCTGCACTCATAAATTTAGTTAATAATAACACATAGCCTCCTCCCAAATCGCTTGACTTATTTTAATCGCTGACTACCTGCTTCACTTTTTCGATCAAAACTTTCCTTGTATAAAGTCATAATTTGATGATATATAAATTGCGTCTTGTATCAATGAGCAACAACATTGAATTGAGCAGATTCTCAGCTCATTCAGCAAAAAAAAAACCAATTATTTTTTTCACACTGTTCACTGGTTTGCTTCTACAGGTACGACGTAATGTCCCTATCCTGCTCAATTTTGAAACTTATTCCAATCAATCTTACGAGATTGTTGAAAAAAGGATTATACATAACGTATAATAATTATTTTCCGAGAATGTTCTACAATACTTGAAATAAGTATTTCTGTATTTACTTTCTCGTCACATACGAAGTATATAAGGAGACTATACCAACTTATAATTAGTCATACCAAGTCTTAATCTCGCCAAAAAATCGCAAATAATTGGAAAATTGCTCAAACGTGACAAACCTAATCTTAAACAATATTATGGTTATAAAGTCTTTATCATTGGGATAGTATTCCATAAAAATGATTTTTTGCCATACTTTTTCGATTTTTTTCGTAAAAGTGGCGGCGAGATTGGCTTACACGGAAAGGATCATTATGAGCTTGACGTAAACCAGGCATATGAGACATGAGCAGGCCGTTATTCAATATAAATTAATTTATTCAATCATTCACCGTTTGAATTTATAATGTCGAAATAAGATTATCCAATTGTCGCGATAAAAATTACAATGCACGACAAGGTATTACATGCAGTATAAGGTATTATTATTTACGACGCGATATCAAATTGCACGACCGTTTTTCACACCTTCGATGCTTCTTTTTTAGTTCCATGCTCGAGACTGAGTATAATTAACCTTCGGCAGGATGTTATATGCTGTAAATTATGCCATCATCTATGTGCAAATTAATATAGCAGCATAGTCGTCAACGTCGTATTTTTTTATGAAAAGTCCCACCGTGCGATATTGCAGCAATAGTTATAGTGCTCGCCCCCGTGAACTTTCGTATTATAGACCCATTACCGATCGTTCGCTCGGGCAACACCGAGATCGCCCACACGTTAGTGCGTGGCGAGTGCGTTATTGTCGTACGCGTGGTGGGTTATACGTGAGCGTTAATTTACACTCAGTGCGTCAAATCAATTTATCATCCCTTAGACACGGTAGCACGATTTCGTTGCAACGTCCTGTCTATAGACTTTTCTGATATTTCTCACGACATTCTCTTCACTATGGTCTCTCTTTCGTTATTAACGATTATGCCGTGCTTCAACACTTGTTTATTCTCACGGTAAATGATTGGCGAAATTCATTGTATCCGAATTAACTAAATGAATTCGATCCGATGTTTATGTCAAAATTTCAAGGGACGTAACTGCGCCGCAACGCGGGGTAGCACGTCTAAATAACTTCGTCAAATGATTTTTAACAAAAAGAACTTGTTCAAAAGAACTTCTACAAAAATATCTTCACGACAAAAGAACTTCAACAATAATAACTTGGTGATATAAGAACTTCATACAAAAATAACTTCAACAGAAAAATACGCCATGACAAAATATCATAATTCACCGAATATCGAATTAGTATTATCTCCGAATGTATGACAAGCAAATAACTCAAGCTTAACAGTACACACGAAAGGCGTTCGTGTGGAACGGCGATCTATAATCATAATGATAATAGTAAACAAGAACGGTGATCACGTGAATCGATTTACACATTCAAGATCAGTATAAGCATCGACAGCTGAATAGGTCAGAACTCGCGTCTAGTGAGAAAGCTCGTTAAATTAAGGGAGAATCTCTTAATTCCCTTTAAATCCGTCGGATATTATAAATGGGATCGAATATCACAAAATGTCACTATGTATCATGGCCATTCCACCCTGTTCCCAGCGCCCCCTTGTTGGGATTGCCGGTAGCCAGGGTATCATTACCTAGTCCCCCGTCCCCCAGCATCCCTATCTGTAGTCAAGCTAGGGAAACATGGTCGGCCTCCTCAGAGCCCCAGGTTAAGGAGGCAAGGCTGAAAGTATTCTAGGATAGTCACCTGGAATCCAAGAAGCATCGTTATGACGCACCATACCCCGGTGCCATGAAGCCCGAGCACGATAGCTTACACTCTGGCCAGGGATAGCCATTGCGGAGCGTCGAGTCTGATACACACAGATTCGGCGTCCCGGGCGATGGGTACGCTACGTCCGGTACGCCGATTCGGTCTCAGGTTCGATTCCCGACGTCGGACTTTCGTCGCGTCTCACCGAGAATGAAAACAATGGAGTACAGCTACATACATCCGACACTCACACTTGGAGTTACCGTGTGCGAGTGACCGATGTATATATCTGGAGCTTCGTCTCGTCCATGTTTTTTGCCCTTCTCGTCGAAACATACAAAGCCGGGAATCGAACCGTCGACCTCCCGATGCTTAGGTCTTAGAGGCGAGCACGCTAACCACTAGACCACCGCACCGGTACTTGATTTATTATTGATTTATTATTGATTTATTAGTGATTTATTATTGATTTATTATTGATTTAATATTGATTTATTATTGATTTATTATTTATTTATTATTTATTTCCGTACTAGGCACAGTCTTGAAAGAAATTCCGCATCGTCATGCACCGCGTGCAGATCAAGTTGAAGCCCGTAGAGCAGTTCAACGAATGAAAAAACGGGCACGAAGATCAAACGAGACGACGACTGGGATCATTACTGAAGCGGTAGCAACAATATCATCATCAGCCATCGCAGAACTCCCGAATCAAGCGAATCTGATTCGAACCGTACAGCGGGTACGGCAAAAACGTAATCCTCAGATTGCGAACCCACCGACACGCGAGCTTCTAGATTTACCAGACAACTTAAAAGAAACGATAAAAGGGCAGCCTTTTTTGCTCCACGATAGCGGAGGTAAAAACCGCTACCTAATTTTTGCAAGTAAAATTAATTTGACGTTCTTGAGCACATGCAGAGTCTGGCTTGGCGACGGAACATTTATATCGGTGCCCAAGATATTCTGCCAACTGTACACTATTCACGGCATCAAAGACGGGAAAACTATTCCGCTAGTATACGTTCTAGCACCGGATAAGAAAGCCAAAACCTATGCAGCCATATTGTCCGGTTTAAAAACAGCCGAGCCAAACTTAAATCCGTCACGACTCATAGTTGATTTTGAACAAAGCTTCATTTCCGCGTTCAAAAAGAGTTTTCCGGATGCCGAAATTCAAGGATGCCATTTTCATTTTGGCCAATGCGTCTGGAGACACATCCAATCGCTCGGACTACAACCGCAATACAGTGCAGACGCGGATTTTGCCCTCCATCTATCTAAAAACCCTTATTGCTAGAACTATTTCATCCCACATGAAAAGAACTATATGGGTAAATATACACTTTATATATTAAATATAATTTGAAGGGTGAGCGTGGCGGAGTGGATCGGAGTGCGACTCACACGCAGTAGGCCCGGGTTCGATTCCCGGCAAGCACCAAGAATTTTCTGTGGTGTTTTTTCTGCGAAACAGTGGTTCGGATCCCGATTAAATCAGTAGGTCTACGGAAGCGGACAGCGCCCTGGTCTGACAAAAACCAAAAAGACTGTCAAATCTCTCGGGTTCGACTCCCGGGTCCGAAGTCTCGCTGGTGATCGCCAAGGAGCAGTGACGTAGCTCCAGATAGAGGACGTACGAACTACGACTATAGCTGTATGCCTCGATGCTGACACCTGGCGGTGCTGTACAAAGGGACGTTGACGTAGCTCCAGATATAGGACGTACGAACTACGACTATAGCTGTATGCTCGAAGTAAAAACACCTGACGGGACGCGACTAGCTCCGGATCCGGGCCGAAAACTGGAGAGAGGATTGAGAAGTATAAGAGGAGAGTTGCCATGTAACACCGAACAAGGTGAACATTAACACACATATATATATATTAAATATAATTTGTACTAGAATTCGTATGTAATTCATATATTTCGCGCATATGAAAAATATATAGTTTATATAAAGCATATACAGGGTGTCCCGTAACTAGTATAGAGTATTGAACATACTGGTAGAGCGCGTCAGCCCGAGTAATTTTCTTTTTTAAAAATTTTTCTACGATAAAAATTGGCCGAGTTATTAAGGCTCAAAGTTTCCCTATCGGTGTGCGCAGTTTAAATGTGTGCGTGTCAGAGCGTCGGGCTTGCATTCATCTGTCGATTTTGGAGGGGTAACGCGCGGTGTTCCTACGCGCGTGAAAATAGTCCCGCGACGAAATGTCATCTCGGTTGACATAACCTATGACAGTGAACAGTAAATTTCCAAATGGATAAAGTGATGTTGTAACATTTAACTTTAAAATAAATAAAATAAAGTGAAGAATAGGAAGTTAATAGTGGATGGAAGGGAAAGACGAAACGACGAGAGGCGAGAAAGCTGGATAAAAGAAGTGGCGGATCTCGAGGAGAGCGGGGAGAGAGGAGAACCAAAGAAGAATAGGAGCGAAGAGAAAGGGAAAAGTGAAGTGAAACACAGCGGAGAGACAGAGAGAAACTGGAGGAAATTTAGACTAAAGAGACTAACAAGGAAAAGAGCGAGGAGTGAAAGGTAAATGTGTTAAAAAGAAAGAGAAGGGAGTACGTAAAGCAAGTTGTAACAAGGACTTAACCTTGTAAAAAAAACTTGCAGTCCCTAGGGAAGTCAATGAAACATACAATACAATAAAAATAAAATAAATAAAATGAGCCTAAAAGTAAAATGAGAGTAAAAGTAAACATACTTATTGTGTACTAAACGAAAAAAGAATTTATCGATCGTATGAGCGGTAGGACTGTAACCAAACAATTTTGGTTACTGCCACTGTTCATGCGACCGATGAATATATTTTTTTTTTCTTTTTGCTCAAGTTTAATCAAACCAATGCCCCCGCTAAGACACAACGTAGATGGGCGATTTCCTCATCGGATAACGCTAATTTCAACATTGGTTTGGTTGAAAGTTACATTCGAAGAAAAACAATAAATTGCGATCGAAGAATCGTAGGTTTTAGGTAAATTCCGGTCGAGTTACGTAAATTTCGTTTACTCACTAAAGCTTACGTAAACCAGCCCTATCGGCACAATTATTGTGTGCTAAACGAAAAATGAATTTATCGATCGTATGAGCGGTAGGACTATAACCAAACAATTTTGGTTACTGCCACTGTTCATGCGATCGATGAATATATTTTTTTTCTTTTTGCTCAAGTTTAATCAAACCAATGCCCCCGCTAAGACACAACGTAGATGGGCTATTTCCTCATCGGATAACTCTAATTTCAACATTGGTTTGGTTGAAAGTTACATTCGAAGAAAAACAATAAATTGCGATCGAAGAATCGTAGGTTTTAGGTAAATTCCAGTTGAGTTACGTAAATTTCGTTTACTCACTAAAGCTTACGTAAACCAGCCCTATCGGCACAATCGAATGTAAGCTAGCTCCGTCTATTAACGGAAAAATTTCGATTCAATATTGGAGTGACCAAAACAAGTTTCTCGATGGATTTTTTTTCTGCCGGGATATAAGACGAATACCTTAATTTTAATTTTTTATTATTCGGCGAGTGCCACCAACATTCTCGCTGAAATGGAGCATAAACGAGTCCTTGATACACCGATTGAATAAGGACTCCATGCTGGTTTTGCTGTGAGGTCCTTGGACATTGAATGATTGGTAAATTCTGCAATGGTACTTCCGGTAGAGTTAGGTAAATTTCGTTTACTCACTAAAGCTTACGTAAACCAGCCCTATCGAATGTAAGCCAGCTCCGTCTATTAATGGGAAAATTTCGATTCAATATTGGAGTGACCAAAACAAGTTTCTCGATGGATTTTTTTTTCTGCTGGGATATAAGACGAATACCTTCATAATTTTATTTTTTATTTTTTATTATTCGGCGAGTGCCACCAACATTCTCACTGAAATGGAGCATAAACGAGTCATTGATACACCGATTGAATAAGGATTCCATGCTGGTTTCGCTATCGCACAATCGAATGTAAGCCAGCTCCGTCTATTAATGGGAAAATTTCGATTCAATATTGGAGTGACCAAAACAAGTTTCTCGATGGATTTTTTTTTCTGCTGGGATATAAGACGAATACCTTCATAATTTTATTTTTTATTTTTTATTATTCGGCGAGTGCCACCAACATTCTCACTGAAATGGAGCATAAACGAGTCATTGATACACCGATTGAATAAGGATTCCATGCTGGTTTCGCTATCGGGTCCTTGGACATTGAATGATTGGTAAATTCTGCAATGGTACTTCATGTCATGGCGTCGAGGAGCAACGAGAGCGCGTTTCATTTCACGATAACATCTGCAACATTTGCAACAAAAGCGACAATTAGCATTTCACAGAAATTAGTTATTGACTAATTTTCATTAGGTTGCCAATCGATCGCAACCTTGAATAATCAAAACCGTCTCTGAGCAACGATATTTTATTTTATAATTTCATGGACCAATAGATCCATTGACTGTCAAATTTTCCTGACACAATAGCAATGGAGATACAAGTACCGGAGATCTAAGATACATGCATTCGTTGATCTTAGTCACGTGAAAGGTCATCGAGCGTGCTGTAGTAACAGAAATAGCAACAGCATGGCATTAATATCACGCGGGTACGAGAGCCTAAGAATTGCTACGGGACCGCAAAGTCCCGCTTCTGAAGCAGCATTTATGCGGTGCCGCAAGCATACCGTGACATTGTTATGATCACTCCCTGGGCATCCTGGGAGAAACGCCCACGCCGAAAAATAACGCAAATCACGAGAGGCTCGTCGCTTCGTTCGTTCGATCCAGAGTTGTCGAAGACAGGAATATTTCTGTTATTAAATAGACTTCTGCAAAAGTTCACGGTGTTCTGTAAAACTACTCCTCCGCATGCAATATGCTAATGAGGAATGGTAACCGGTGCTGTTTACCGTCGAGAAAGTTCTTCCTTCTTCGTATACTGGGACTATATATATTCTATACTAAAACACGATGGAGATGCATTCTAGCTGTTTATGTACATAAAGCATTTGATCGGATATTTCGAACTCGGCGCATTACATTACTTTATCCTCAAACCGTGTATTACTGGCACAGTAAATATTTTCTCGATTAATTTTGCTTATCGGAACCTTTTATTTTCGTCAGATATGCAAAAATGAACTCCATATAGATTATGAAAACAACTCCACTTCAGATTTATCACTCTCTGATTACATTTTTTTTACACTTTTTTAGTAGCCCAGTGGCAACGCGGTGACGCACTATTTTTACAACCGATGATTTGTTAGTATCTCATTCGAGCAACTGCATAACTTTGACATATAAATCATATAAATTGTAAGGAGACAAAATTTGAATTTGAAAGGAACGATGAAAATCAGTCTCATGTCTAGCAAGCCAGTATAGTAGAGTAAACACACATATCCTACCATAATAAATAAATAAATACCTATTCTAGGCTATGAGAATCTTTAATAAAGTGTGCAACAATCCTCTTGACGAACAACCTTTTTCTGCCGGAAATTAGCCAATAAAAAAGAAATCAACAATAAGAGAAATATAATCTTTACTCGTAAAATCTCGGTTACCAATTACTTAAATCAATCGCGCCACGCCATTCGAATGCCTTTTGCTCATACCATCACGGACACAGTATCGACATCTCGTCGCTCGGATGTATAATAAATAGACAAATAACAAGATTTTGTAAAATATTACTCAGCTGAGATTAGTATGTGCTTCCTCGTTGGTTCTTTCGTTTCTCTCAGGGCTCGCTGATCACCAAGAAGTTAGCAAAATGAATCCAGTGGATCTCGGCGGAAAATGGATCGGTCGGCCGCACCGATTTGTTGTCTCTTTCTGTGAACTTACAGACATCTCAACGTCTCCAGAGCGCAAGAGGACGAGCTGTCGCGATTTCGGAGCTAGTACAGTCTTTCTCCCCTCTTCTCTCTTACTCCAATGTCGGCTTTACCTTTATCGCGGCTCTCGCGTCGCCAAAGAAGAGCTTGATAATTCGAAATATTTGTATCTGATTACAGACAACATTTTTTTTCGCTGCCTACCTGAGTGTAACTGTGTCAATGAACCAATCAAACTTTTATGAGAATCTTTCACAATTAAAAATATATATTTGCTGAACATTTTAAACAATTTTTTTATCACTTGTTTTTTGTCACATTTAAGGTAAAGGGCCAGGAAGGATCGATTAATTAATTAGTGTAAGAGTTCTTAGTTGTCCATTAAGCCGGGCTCAATTAACTTTATTCAATCTTCTAAGCAAAATACAACTTTCCTTTACGGTTGCTGAGGACGAACTGTCCAGCTTTCGATCTTCGGTTCTCTTTTATTTATTCTCTAGCATTTGTTTTATTCACCGGGGTATCGTTCTACTACATTAGAAATACATACGGAAATAACATTTTATAGGTCGAAGATACGGCAAGTTTTGTTGTGATGACGATTTTTCTTTCTTTAAGGTATTGTACATTCGGAGAAATGGACGGACGGATGGACAGACGGACGGAAATAGGAAAATGTTGTTTTACGTTCTAGGACATGTACTTTCTCTTCTGAAGACTCGTACGCGATGAACTGATGAGCAATAAGTATTGAGATAAGTTTTCAGCAATACGAACGGAAATCTTTTAGGGCACTTCGACGACAGGTGGGACATGATGGGAGGTGCGACAACATTGTTTTAAATGTGTTGATAAAGGGCTCGATGAGGAAGCAAAATGAGATATCAATGTAAAGGCAGATGATAAAATTCACTATGAAATGGAAAATATGCCATTGAAACGATTGACACCGATGTTTTTTGTTTTGTTTCAGCAGCCGAAATAAAGGAGGCTCTCCAGCACGCGATAAAAGTATCGCGAGAGGGTAGTTGTCAATGGCCTCGAGCTCGAGTGGTTCCGGTACGAGATGTATATCCGAGTCCATCAACGACTTACATTCCACACTGCGCCATCCTGCACAGGTGCTCCGACGATACCGGATGCTGTAGATCCGAAGCGTTAACCTGCGTGCCCAAGGTCTCGCATCGTGTCGAACTATACTTTTATGTAAGTAAATATTTATTTTCCTTGCTCGAGCCGTATAAATATTCACGTGCGCTGTGACGAGCTCTACAATTAACTGTCTATTCCCCATATAATTAATAGATGACTATCGTTACCTAACAGAACGGATATAAAAAATTACAACAAACGATCGAATAATAAAAAGGTCACTTTGCAATAGCACGGACATTAGCAGTATAATATATAATATATAATATATAATATATAATATATAATATATAATATATAATATATAATATATAATATATAATATATAATATATAATATATAATATATAATATATAATATATAATATATAATATATAATATATAATATATAATATATAATATATAATATATAATATATAATATATAATATATAATATATAATATATAATTTGGAAAACTGTGGATTTGTTTGTTTGTTTGTCCCGCCCCCTATTAGCAGCCAACTTCCAGTTTCTATTTCGGAGTGCCTAAAGTCCCAGAGTGGCTATAATTTTAGTAGGAACACACACTTTTTTATTTTTATTGAATTAATGCTGCGTTATGATTTACCATAAAAATATTTAGCAAAATCATTAACTAACATTATCATCAGCATCATTAATTTGCAAACTGCTGCAATTTTTCAATAAAAAAAAATAAAATATAAAATTTAACGCACTTCAACTGCGAGCGCGCGAGCCACATCAACCTGCTAGTATATAATATATAGTTTCGGTAGAATAGCAACTGTTTGCAAAAAGAGATAGACGTATGTTATATTGCCAATGTCAATATCAATTCCCGCTGTCAATAATTTCGTTGGACCAGCGTTGCTAATTTCCACGCTATACTTTGTAAGACATTTTTGTCTTACAAAGTACCCGGTTCAAAACATGACTTCACCACTATGTAAACCTATAGACCTAATTAGACGTTTCCACGTGACACTTTGACTGAAAGCTGAGGCACCACGAATCTCTTGATCTTTCTACTTGTATGTAACGAGATTCACCGTCGTGCCAATGTATATTATGCATGATGACCAGTGGCTACGCGTGCTAGTGGGGTCTGCGGTATTCACGTATAAGATCCTTTTCGTATGCTCACCGTAATGTAGTACCTACAACCTATCCTGTAATTGGAAGGCGTTCACGGTCACGGAACTCTCACAGAATTAACATATCCTCACAATGCACACATATCCACTGCTACTATCTTTCTCCCGGGAGAATTCCGAGCTTCGCGGCACGTTCACGTCACCGCCCCTAATTTGTCCATCATTGTTTGGCCAGACCGTCCGCCTTAAAAAAAATAAACAAAAAAATCTTTTGGTATTCTTCTGTCTTCTTTGCCTCCGTCGAGCCTGTGCTCGAATTCTTCGGCACCATCCAATTTTTACCATACGAATATCGCAATGGCACCCAATTCATTGCAGCATAAGATACAGCTCTCCTCGAGCGTGAGATATCCGGAATATGTTTTCGCGTGAACAATCACTAACTACAAAGTGGTTCATGAAAGGAAGGACTTTTATTACTTCCGTTTGTCGAAGATAGATTCGTTATTATTCAAGCGAGCCTCATAGGAAACTTCACCATAAATATGACCAAAAAGACATTTCTCTTCTATTTGCGTCAACCATACATATTTTTAACACGACAGCGGACGCTTCTGCAACATAATACTCAAGCAATTTTCATTTTCTTGTTTCCTCGTAAGGAATGTTATTTGTTAACTGAAAATCTATGATGCAATTTTTTCAATGAAAAATCATATTTAGGAATGAAAGATCACGAGGTTGCATATTCAGGAATGAAAGAACACGAGGTTGCATATTTATTCCTGTTTTTTCCATTACCCATGTAAACAAATTTGGTCTACTATTATTGTAATGTAGATCTTTTCGGTGCAGATACCGAACGTCTACCTACTATGATTCTTGAAGACGTACAATATCGATTTCGAAAATAACTACTGCCACTTGTTTACTTAAGTCTACAGTCTATGTAAACTTCAATCCGTATAGACTTAAGCCGCCAGTATTGACACTTCGGTGGTATACAATAGACTGAAGTCACAGTGGAATTCACAATGGAATCGGCTTTGGCGGAAAATCTATTTATGATAGACTGTAAACTGCAGAAATTAGTCTGCGCAAACCGAAGTCTACATAGATCCAAGTGGACAAGCATCAGACTGGACTACAATCTGTATCGGACAAGCGATCCAGTAGGTGGCTTTTTAGTAGACGTGTATAATAGATCTACAATGAGTCTATCGTAGACTAGATATTTTACAGGACCGATCGCGAAGATTGCTTCAAAAAGCATTTTTTACAATGACACAATGAATTTCTCTACCGCGGGAGCTATGTGAACAATAGGAAAAAAAGGAGCAATCAGTAAGAAAGTCAAGAGACGCGGAGAAAATCAAGATAGCGCCTCGGGGCCAAGTATTTAAAAATAGTATATTTCGATACTAGAGGCTAAAACGAGCAGTGCGCAAGAAGCGAGATGGCCTCGTGTATCGAACCATATTTTTATTTACGAAGGCAATGCAAAATCCAAGTTGTGCACCATTCACAGGCATGCCCAATGGCGCATGCCTGTGGCGCCTCGGTCGCCTCGATGTTACCATAGCAACCGCTTGGTAACATAGTAACCGTTTGCGACGCTAGATGGCACTAGTAGTAAAACCAGTGCGCAAAATATTTTGGTGCGCAAACGAGGATTTTGCATGCATGACTAAAAGAAAAAGAATTTTTAAAACGAGGCGCTACCAAGTATACTTACGCCAATATGCCGGAAGTGGAATCTTGATTCTCGATTTTCTCGGAAACGGAGCATCGACTCTGAATTCCGATGACATTTTTACCGTATATTTCAGCCACAAGCTTTCTGTCACGTCCAATTACGATCATAACTGTTTCCTCAGATTCTGAGATATGGTTATCGTGTCGCTCACGAAGGCCGAAAAAATTATAAATCTGTCGTGTAATGTGAGTCCTCGTGTCTATTACACATGCGTTCGGCGTGCCGCCTGGCTCGTCTTTCGACTGCCGAAATTAGTCGGTGGGCAAAATACCTGATAGATTTTACCTTCTTCTTCTTCTTCTTCTTCGTGCAGTTCGGATGAACCTTTGGTACCAGAAGAGGGCACTCCACAACCTGGCCCCAGTAAGAAACGCACCGGCCAACGTTCGATAAGATTTTATCTGACAGTACAATTTTTGTCGACAAATGTTTTTTTATGAAACAAACTTCTGATAGTGATTATGATTAACGAACGTGAAAATATTTTTGAATTAAAAAATGTGAAAATCTCGTGAAAAATTCTGGGTAACAACTTTAAGATAACGTGAAATAACTTTCGTGTCAAAATCTTGGGAATATCCCAAAAAAGTAGCTTAAATATATCGAATATTCTTGTAAGGGGTTTATCAATAAATAAATTCAGCACACTCAACATAAAAATATATGTGTTAATTTATTAAGATGTAAAAAACGATTGTCGTACAAAACTCTCTCCATGTGTCGACGCTCTGCGACCAAGTCGCCTTCTCTTTCCTCGCTGCTTCACAGCAGCGCCGCTCACTTCCGCCGCGTGCTGCTGCCGCTTAACACACGGCTAACGTCTCGCCGGGGCGAAATATAAATTTTTTGAAAATTGCCTCACAGTTCGGCCTTTCCTGGCCAATTGTCCGACCTCGGACACAGTTCTTGACAACGACGATAACAAATATTCTTAAATCTATTACTTATATGCTACGTTTTAGCCTTATTCCTGAACGACTGTGGTTACTCCGTCGTGCCAGGATCTAATATTGGCGGCTTCCCACGTTCCTTCGTAAGGACGTCGCGACGATTGGGAGTTCTCAACATCCCTAACTATATACCGATCGTTTCTGAGGACCTTAGCTATCTCATAGGGGCCTTTAATCTCGGGAATAAGTTTCTTCGGCGCTCCCGGTGTACTATCGAAGTTTTTAATACCAACGTAATCACCCTCTTGGTATTGCCCCGGCGTCTTCCTACTTTGATCGAAATAAAGCTGATTATACTCTTGATTTTTCCGAATATTTTTTTCTGCTTTCTCGCGGATCGCTTCGAGATCACGTTCCGCAGGCTCGTTTCTCTCCTCTAAGTACTCTTTAACCCCGTCTACGCTCGGTCCTCGCTGATTTACTCCAAAAAGCAATTGACTTGGGGTATTGCCAGTGGATTTGTTTATCGTATTGTTAATCGCGAATTCAGCCTCTGTTAGTACTCTGTACCAATACTTTCCCGACGAATTATCTATTGTTTTAGCAAGGAGCGGTTTCAATACGCGATTTATGCGCTCGACTTGCCCATTCGCCTTAGGAGACCCTGCGGCCACTAGCACGTGTCGTACGTTATTTTCCTTAAGAAACTCTTCGAACTCACTTGAGGTGAAACTGCTTCCTCTATCGGTCACTACCGCGTGGGGACGGCTATAATTCGAAAAGTGTTGTCTCAGACTCTCAACCGATTCTTTCGACGCCGTCGTTTTTGTCGCATACAATTTTGTAAACTTCGTGAAGGCATCTACAACTACCAAAATATGCTGCTTTATCAGATGCTTATGATCTATGGGCCCTACGTGATCGACGTGAAAGGTGTTAAAAGGTACATTACCCTTGGGTATACAATGTAGGAACCCTTCGGCCTTGCCTGTACACGGTGAGAACGCGATGCACTTCAAACAATTACGAATGTGATCCTTAATCTTAACCCGCATCTGCGGAAACCAGTAAGTTTGATCGATCGCGCTCCACGTTTTCTCCGGACCAAAATGCCCTAGTTCGTCGTGATACTTTTTCAATACATGGCCTTCCATCTTCTCCGGTACATAAAATCGTAGATCGGTACCTTTCTTTCTGTATACAAGTCCATTTCGCATCTCGTATTGTTTGTCTTCGGCTTTTTCGAGCTTATCGCGGAGTTTACGCATCGTAGGATCGCGGTTCTGACTTATCGCTAACTCTAGTTCGAGTGGATTGTCCTCGATCACGAGAATATTCGTACCTCGGCTGAGAGCATCGACGTGCTGCATCTTAGTACCGGCTCTATGCTCCATAATGTAATCGTACTCCATGAGCTCGATTGCCCATCGTTCTATTCGTGGACTTATTTCCTTCCTATCCAAAGTCATTCGCAATGACGCGCAATTTGTGACGATTTTGAATTTGATACCGTGCAAATAAATGCGGAAACGGCGCAATGCATAGATAACTGCTAGAGTTTCCAGCTCGAAGCTGTGGTAACGGCTTTCAATATCGGTCGTCCGCTTCGAAAAATAGAAAACCGGATGAAACTTCATGTCTTTCTTTCTTTGCATCAGTGCGGCACCGAAACCGTGTGAGCTGGCGTCCGTATGGAGCTCCGTTTCGTCGTGAGGACTGTGTATGCTGAGTACAGGCGCCTCTTGCAATCTTTGTTTCAATTCTTGGAATGCTTTTAGCTGTTCCTCTCCGAATTTGAATTCGACGTTTTTTCGGAGCAATTCGTGCAACGGCTTTGCAATGACGGAAAAGCCTTCAATAAACTTCCGAAAGTAAGAAGCCATTCCGAGGAAACACTGCAGGCTCTTCGCGTTCTGAGGAATCGGATATTTCTCTACGGTCTCGACTCCCGATTTATTCGGCTGAACTCCGTTCTCGGAAATATGGTAGCCCAAAAAGTCTATTTCTGTACATAAGAATTTGCATTTGTCGATTCGGAGCTCCAACAGATTGTCAACTAGACACTTGAATAGTAGTGTTAACACCTGAAGGTGGTGCTCCAGAGTCGCGGTTGCGACCACTACATCGTCCATATACACTACAATGTCTCCGGTTCTAATTAGATCGGCTAAAGCTTCGTTTACGAATCTCTGGAACCTTGCTGGTCCTACTTTGAGCCCGAACGGCATTTGCAAATACTCGAATACCCCAAAAGGTGTCGTAAACGCGGTATACTTCACGGATTCAGCTGCGACTCGAATGTGAAAAAACCCATCTTTTAGGTCGAGGATACTGAAGTATTTTTTGTCTCTTAGCACATCGATTTGGTCCTCTATTAGTGGCAGCGGATAGTTATCTCTACGCAGGACTTTGTTTACTACGCGATAGTCGACGCAGAGACGAAACTCGCCATTCTTTTTCTTCACCATGATAATCGGAGAAACGAACTCGGACTTACTAGGCTGAATTATCTTTCTCTCGAGGAGCTCGTCGAGCATCCTTCTTAATTCGTCTCTTTCGATAACGGACAATCGACGCGGATTGAAATGAAAAGTTGTCTCGTCGGTGAGATTTAGTTTTAACTCCATGTCGACTTTCGGACAACTCGGTCTCGCGGGCTCGACATACTCAGTCTTAAAAATTTCTCGCAGACTCGACTGTACCTCCCGCGGCACTTCGACATTAACGGTAAGCGTGTCGGATATAATAATCAGTGGATCACCGATCTCTACGTTCATAATGTCGTCGATAGCTTGGGCTTCTGATTTTCTCAACCCCAGACCGAACTTCTTCAATATATCGCGACCCAATATTATCGGACTTACCATAGTCGTATCCGGAACGACTAGTACTGTCAAGTCATTTATCGTTTCTTTCTCGAGAGTAATGTTCAAGCGTATATACCCCACAATGCGCAACGGAGAGCGATTTATGCCGTGGTAATTTCCCGAAGGCTCGACAATTGACTCTACAGACTCTTTCGGAACGAGACTTTCTTTTACGAAACTGACCTTACTTCCGGTGTTCATTAGCGTAGTCAACCTAATTTTGTGACTAGAATCGAAACGACTTATCTGATAATCGACGTCTCTAAAAAAGGTTTCTTCGTCCGTGTCGCCCGACACTGCGCAGACTTCGTCCTCCGTCTCGTCGATTGAAGAAACTTGCGTCGGCGGTGTAGATTTCTCAGGGCAATCTTTAACTACGTGGCCCATCTTACCACATTTGAAACACGAGCCCTTCTCGCGTTTCGGTTGTCGACAATCGATTGCCAAATGCCCCAATTTGTTGCAATTGTAGCAACGCGAACTTTTTGGCTTCGATTGATCTTCGTCTGTCTTCGTCTGCTTTTCTTCTTTCTTCTCGACGCTTTTTTGTACATCAGCTGGTTTCGTGTCGTGCTTGCTCGGCGGTCGTGAATCACGTTTCGGATTTGTTCTTGCTGTCGGCCGCAGCAACACTTTCTCGAATACTCGCAGCATATCTTCTTTCGTTGGAAATTCCTTCATCTTCGCCAAATCTTGCAAATGGTCACTGGGTATCCCATCGATTAAATAATCGACCATTTCTCCCTCGTCGATAGGGACTTTCTTTGCCAGAATGATTTTGTCGTGGAAATAATCGGCAAAACTCTCGGACGTTTTCCACTCTCTGGTCTCGAACTTTTTTCTTCGTGCCATACGTGTCGGCCAATGATCGTACATTCCTCCGATGCCAGCCATAATTTCGTCGAGAGTCATCGCGATTGTATTTTCAGCCTGGAACCAACTTTTCGCTTTCCCTTTTAATTTGTTACTCACGAGCAATTTAGCTCGATCGTCGTCGAGGTGATAGGTCGCACACAGTTGCCGAACTTGTTGTTCCCACTTCCTGAACGTGCCGGCGCTTCCATCGAAAAATCCCACCAATTCCAACATGGCGTTGATATTTTCTCTTCTGTGTACGCCTTCCTCCGGTGGCTGTGCCGGTCGTCGCAACAGTTCGTTCTCGCGCCTAGCGATTTCCAACTCTCTTCTCAAAAGTTCGTTCTCTCGTCGTTCGAACTCAAGTTGCATATTGCGATATCGATCCTCTAATTGTCCGACGGCCACATCATCGCCTTTGTCTTGGTCCTCCTCGCCACCGATAGCTCCCTCGCCGCCTGGGTCAGACCCCGAGACTCCTGCAGTAAATTTTCTCGCCACGCACCACTCGGATAGGCCTCGTCCAAGCGAGCGATAAAGTCTTTCTTGACGCCACTTATCGGCAAACCTCGTTTTTCTAGCTCAGCTTTATACTGAGCCACTGTAACTTTCCTCAGATCCATCGCGCAAACCACAGTGTACACGGTGCGCAACAATATATAGTCCCGATCCTCACGTTACAGTGCCACGCCCGAATGTTCTCGAAACACCGAAATTTTCTCGAGCTCGAGTACTACAGTTGTATCCACCACATAAATGTTCACATAAACGTCTTCGGATCGGACGAACGTCGTATACGATCGTCTCGAATGTCTCACACACACAACTCGTAATCCGTTTTCTCACGCGTGCCCGGTACTGCCAAACAAAAGAAAGATGACTACCGACGCGATGTTGAGGCTGATGCAATCCTCAAAGCGCCTTTCGTAATCGTTTTTTCTATTTTATTCTTCTTTCACTCGCGTGTCTCTAGCCCACTTCTGATTTTGTAAGGGAGTTATCAATAAATAAATGCAGCACATTCAACATAAAGATATATGTGTTAATTTATTAAGAAAGCGTGCAAAGTGATTTGCACAATTACTTCCTCATGTTTTACGGTTTTCCTCATAACTTCTTCTATGATAATTCCGTCGTGCCATTTTGGCTTCCTCATAGAGGAAGCTATAATTAAAACACAAAAAAAAAGTTTTAAGGCAATTTTTAATCTAATCTTCAGCGCTGATTACGAAACTATAACTCATTCTACTCTTTGCGCGATGTTTGATTCAGAAACTTCTGACAAAAAAAAAATTGAATAATTCAAAATGTTCAAAATCCCATAAAATTCAAACGGTTAGATCAATTTTTGCCAAATTTAATACGAAACATTGTACAGTGTCAGTCCATTCCTGTGGCAAATTTAAGCTCGATACCTCCATGTTTACTCGAATTAGACGATTTTTAGTAATTGTTCAAAAAAATCAAAATTCCATAAAATCTGATCCCTTCGGTAGATTTTGGCCAAATTCAATACCAAAGGTCTTTGTTCATAGTATTGTATTTATATGCATTTTTAGGACGATAGCTCAAAATTTACGAAAGTTAGAGCTACCACAGACTTTTTTCAAAAATTTCGAATTCCCGTAAAATTCCGAAACGGGTCGCAATCTTGATGAAAATTACATCGAAGGAGGAGACGTGACTACTCTACTAGTGTACAAAATTTGAACCCGCTATCCCAAGCCGTTTCCGAGTTATAGTCGTTCTAAGCGATGCACGTTGTCACACACATACACACACACATACAAACACACACACATACATCCGGACGCCAGCTAAAAATCACTTTTCTCGACGTTTTCGACCATTTCTAGTACGCTGACATTAAAATCTCGAAAATTTTTTTTTTCACGAAAACATAGCTTCCTCTATGAGGAAGCAATATAAAAAACGATTGTCGTACAAAACTCTCTCCATGTGTCGACGCTCTGCAACCAAGTCGCCTTCTCTTTGCTCGCCGCTTCACAGCAGCGCCGCTCACTTCCGCCGCGGCTTAGCGCAGTGCTGCCGCCGCTTAACGCTAAATATAAACTTTTCGAAAATTGCCTCACATTCTTTATAATTCATAATTATCAATTATTTTTCTTGATTTTTGCTATTTGAAATATGATATCTGAACAGTGGGTAATTAAAGTGTAAAAATTGGTTTTATATTTATAAAATTTATTGCTATCGTCCCTATTGAGACGAGGCAAATATATGAAATCCAAGTTCTGTCAGTAAAAGATGAATCTCTTATTCATCTATCCAAACCGAGGAATACATATTTTCCTGACGGAGTTTGGATTCTCACTGAGACATTTCCCTCTCCCAATGGTAACAATATAAGGAATTTATATAATTAAAGACTCGATGTGAATCTTTTATAATATATGTCTCTATAATATATAAAAGTCTCACCGTCGTCGTGTCGAGAATTGGGGGGGGGCTATTGACTCTCTTCCTCCTTATAGTAAGGGGAGAAGGTCAGCTTCATGATACACGGAGCCTTTCCCCGTTCGGAGACGATGACTCCTCGGGGCTGAAATAATCTAAGTCCCCTTAGAGAGGGTAGGGGGATCGAGAGAGGGGGGGGGGGCTGATTACTGTAAGATCCCGAGAGGTCCCTCTTCAGGCCCTGATTATTCCAAGTCCCCTTGAGCGCCAACCCAGACTTTGATTATTTTAAATCCTTTGGAGACTCTTCATGCCAGCGCGCGAAGCTCGCCAGAAACCCCAGTATATGTATACTTTTGCGTATCGTGGCGAAAGGCATCTCCGACTCCTAACACAGATACTCCCGATGCTCTGAAACTTCGGAGGCAACTGTGTCAGGATAAGGAGATATCTTCAACTACAACGTGAAACCGATAGCAATTTTTTTTTTTTTTTTTTTGCAAACAAGTAAAAGTGGTACGTCAAGTACTTGGCTATTATGAGACCAGTCTTCTAATAAATCGAGAAAAGTTAAATCATCCGAGGCAAGTAGGGGTATACAGATGTATACACACACACACATATATATATATATAGTATAGTAAATATGTAGTCAAAAAATGCAAAGAAATTAAACCATTCTTCTTTTTCTATATTTTACCCAAAAAAAAAGAAAAAAAATACTTAGTCGGTACTTTCTTTTGAGGCCATGAACTCAGGTAATTAGTATTCCATGGGGGCCCCAAGTATTTTTATTTCTTATTTTATTTTTGTGTAAAATAGAGAAAAAGAAGGATGGTGTAAGCATTTTTTTATTACATAATTACTATACTACCTATGTACTTATATATATGTATAGCTACTACTAACCAGTACTACTACCAGTAGGGATATGTATATCCCTACTGGGGTCATATTTTTTAACTTTTCTCGATTGTTTTTGTAAACACATTTTTTGATAGAGTTAAATTACAGGAATTTTATAAAGTACACTGAGAATCTAGTAAAGAGTACTTTTGTACTTTTATAGAGTACACTGAAGGATCTAGTAAATATGTCTATATCGCTTCAGAGCTATTACCATAGCACATAGTAGTAGTGGACTAGGGCGCCACCTATGATAAGAAGTACCGAGTTTATAAGAATTTTTCGTAGATATTGTGGTAAAATTTCTTGGAAAATCTGGGACTTCCTGCCATAGGTGTTGTCCTAGTTGCGTACTTCCATGAGCCATGGTAATTTTTCTTAGATGGCTGGTACACTACCGGCGGTAGTTTTTACTTGATACTTCTCTCAGTGTATGTCAGTTAAATTGTACATGAAATTAAAGAATCGAAAACGCTTGCACCTCAAAAATCCTGTCATGTGATTATTATTATTATTATGGGGGTAGACGCAATTTTAGCAATGAGTTTTACTCATTATTTTAGATTACTGTTAAGCTTCAAAAATTCGGCCCTTCCGCAGGGTGCGGTGAATGTGTGGAAAGGAATACGAGCCTGAGTGTACATGGTAAATTTCTTTGTGTAATATTTTATGCATGTTCACAGCGGAATGCATATACAGCGAGCCTCGAATAATAAACAAAAAATAACGTGAAAAAGTATGAGTACGTGACTTTAATATATTCGAGCGCCCTTAATCATCGTTTTACTGTGATGGCCGGACAGGCGGGTATGCGCTCTCAGTTTTGATCTTCGCTTGTTCTCTTTCTTTCCTTCGTTCAACTTACCCGTACTCGCACATAACTACGTCCCATCTGTCTGCTCGTCCAGTCGACCGGGCTACAACATTTCCTTTTGTCTTTGCGGTTCTTCTGTATCTCGCTCGAACGCTCTTCTGAGTTCTACAACCCGGGGAACCAGGAATCCCCTATTCTCGGTTTCCCTCAACCCTTTCATTCCTCTTTTTCGTAATTGCCGTTTCTGTTTCGCCATGATTCTTTGTTTCATCTTTCGTGATCTGGCACCCGTCCATAACTGAACGCAGGATACACGCCTTCACCGGTGGTCCGCCGCGTCGTCGTGTTCACATTTTGTCCAGGGTATATAATGAACACACACGTTGTTTCGTTAATTTGGAATATAGATATTTAACTTGGGATCAAAGTATAGTGTAAAGGCTCATGCTACAATACTTATTTCAAGCTTGATGTGACATTTTTTTTTAGCGGGAACTCTAGTTTTTAATTTCCGTCTGCCCGACGGACCAAAGAAGGCAGTCATGCGTTTCATGGCGAATCAGAAGACTCGATGTGCTTTCTTGGTATCCAGTGTTCTCCGTAACAGCAAAAAATCTCTTGACAAAATTGGGGACCCAGTTTCTTTATATTACAACCTACGTCTTTTTCACGTTTTGTGACAAATGGGTGCGGATTTGTAGACACAAAAACTTTTAAAAAAAATATGCTTGTCCATACCTATAAAAAAATGTCGACGATATATGCCGGCATTATTTGACTTTTCATGGATTACTGCAAATGATTTTACCGTGGCTCAATGCAAACTATCCGGAGCATTCTGCGTTTCGCTACTAATGAGCTGTCAAGATTAACCACCTGTTATTACATTATTAATATTCCGTGAAAATGTGTGCATGCAAATTATTCGATACAGTTCTGGCGATATCAATATTTGGCGCAATAATCAACGAGCACAGTTTAAAAAATATATATTTTACGAACTTAACGTAACGTATTATTTTTTTATCAAAATTAATAATAATCTTTTCATTTGGTTTGGTATAAATAATACAATTTTTTTTACTAAGCATCATAATCCTGCAGGGAACTTGATTATTTATTTTTTTATCCGTCCCGCGTCACAGAACAGTTTAGGCTATCACTGCAATTTCTTTATGAATTCGATTGTGTTACACGAAGCAATAATGTTAGTGTGATAATCCTGAAGATTAGTGTAATTCTACAAAACATAAATTATGTTAAATATAAATCATATTCGGGTTTATGTTGTTAGAATTCTTCTATCTGCACGCCTTTTACGATGTAATTTTCTATTCGTGGTTTCTTTGTAGACTTTTTATTACACACATTTTTTTTTTATCGGGGCTTATTATATTCTACAACGATTCCAGAATTTATTAGTGTTTATCCAATCCGTAATGTAGCGCAAAATACTTCCGACGAGCACAAAGAACAACAAAGTTCAGAATTTTCGCCATATAGTTCTGTCTTGAAAAGGTCTCTGTAATAAATAACAAGGCTTAAAAATGTATTACTCACAATCTGTAGCAGCCTGTATTTTCCATTAAGAGTTGTGTGTAATAAATGGTTCCCTTAATCCTGAGGATTTTTTCTTACCGCATGTCGGTACGATTTTGTTCGTTCGTGCGCAATGAAACGAGACCCCGAATAATGGTGCGTATAGCCCGCACGTGGTTGCGTTAAAGCCTCAATTTCGTGAACCGGTAGTGAAACTCGCACGTTCGCTCGTGCTTGTGCAACTCACCAACGGCTATGGGCTATAGCTTCAAACTCCCTCTTGCCGCAGACCCAATACTTTGCGGCATCGTTTCATCGCACGATTATCGACGAGAACACCAGGAAGGCCCCCGAGCAATTTTCTCTCCCGTTGGCGCGTTGCTTGCCCTTCGTGTATACAATTCTACAATCTACATACGTATCATGGCGAGACCGACATCTGACCTCACCCCATTTTCCGCGGAAAGCGTATTCATTTGTGTTGCCACCAGTCAGCGGATGCCATAATACTTCGTAGCTGGCCACTTAAGGCGTTACTCGATTGCGGACATCTTTTCTTCATTGATTCCCAGCAACACTTTCAACAGTCCGAGAAAGACCACCCAAGAATCATCCTATCGGTAAATTCAAATTGATAATTCTTCGATATAATTCACCCACGTTTCATCTCTGCAACGAGTTTTGCAGCCTTTCACCAAATCATGATTTTATAATAATACTTCATATAATCGTTTAATACGTCATTAGATATGCATCACCGGTAGACGTCGATAAAGTGCAGCATCTCTCAAGCTGCATCAGACGTCCACAGTAATTTCTAGCATTTGATGGATCGGTACTCAGCCTGATGTTTTAAAATCTCATAAATAGCGTTCTATGTCGAAATCCAACATTTAATAATTATCTGTTATTATTGAGAAGATTGGAAAAGCCAATAATCATATACAATTATGAATCGTCTGTTTGTCGGCTCGATATTTTCATATGCCCAAACACCAGTATGGCTCAGTATTGGCTTCGTACTGCCACTAGAGTTCCCAGTATCGGCTTACGCTTTGCGTCCAGTATACCGCCAAATCACTCTGATGACACTGGAAAAATGTTGGAATGATTAACACTGTACTCATGGTGGGATACTACGACTGGTTGATATTGGGTGTGATATAGTTGTTGCACAGTACAAAAAGTTCGGATTTTTTAGAAGAGCTTATTGTCTACAAACGTCCACAATTTTTTATCTGTAATTTTTTTGATCGCACCATCGGATTCTAATTTTACAAATAAAAGTACAAACTATAATTGTTAGTGACATAGGGAATAAATGGACAGATTTGTATATTCAAACCTTGACAAACGAGTTTGTCACTTGTTCAACAAAATAATTTTTACGAAACTTCGTATTCCAATTTTACGAAATTATTGTTTACTTTGTGATAACACCGGCACGATGTTACCGAACGATGTTCGCCCTGTAGTGGATGCCGATGTATGGTCAACGTTTAATGCGCATGTTGATAAACAATATAATTTTTTACCTGACCGACATCTGAATTCCTTTTTATCCTACATTGCTCAATTATTGTTATGTTACTTTAGTATCTTAGAAGCCTGGAAATAAATTGTTTAGTCAATGGCAGTGATTGCACCTGCGACCCTGCAAGTTGTAGTTTACAATCTTATTATGGACGTTGTTTGCTGATACCCGAATTCGGGCTCAATGATAACCAAAGCCACTACCGAGAATCAAATTCAAGAATGCGATCGCGAAAGGGTACCCGATGCATCCGCCAGGATGAAATTCGCCAAATGGTCTCATCCAGGACTGATTTTCGGTTCGACAGCGACTAGGATCTACCTGATTCTGCAGCCTAGGTCAGGGTGCCAAGGTGTCAGCAATTGACGGCGCGACGAACGGTGAACGTCAGATCATAGACTTGAAGCATAGCGCTTTTAATTCGCCTGTAGAACCGTTGCGATAAAACGAAACCCTATGGGCCCGTTGAGGTAACGCACTGTCTTTGCGACTTCCACCGCACGAGCGCTCGTCTACAACAAAAATATTGCAATTGTAACCCAATGAGAGTACCATAATTCAACAGTGTCAGCCAACATTGGACCATAGTCAAGTTTTCATCACTGGCTGCCGATTTGCTGTCAAGGGTTGTCATCTACACTTAGTATCATTCATCACGCAGTATGGGCTTGACAGATGTTCAGATACTGACAGCTGTTCCTGGTTCGCACTCGAAGGTCAAATAACAAATCTCCGAACATGTTCCTAAAACAGAGCGAACTATTGAAACAAGACAAGAGTTTACCCAGCGCATAGGTGACAGTAAAGAAAATCTTAGCCGTGGGTCAAATATATTTTGCTGCTAGTATCACATACACGCAGTGACTTACCGCGTATCCAGTACTCGACCCAAGGGTCGAATTCCGGGAAAATAGTGTGCTACCGAGTAACGCGATATGTGTCGCCTAGTACACGTTCAATACTGAGAAAAGTGTTGGCGATGTCTGGACAATGTTTTGTGGTTATGGTTCTATGGTCCACAATACTGGGTCAATGGTCGCTGTAGAGTCGAAGGAGTTTGGTGTGCGCCAATATTTGTTGCGTCACGTGACTGTTCGAGGTGAGAACATAACTGCGATTGGTAACAAGTCATCACTGAGGCGTCGGTCTCGCGTATTATTTTATTTCCCTCGGTGCGTAAAATGCAGTTTTACGCACGCTTCGCGTGCGTATAACCTCATTTTCACATCTTGTGAAATAAAAGTTCGTACGATACTCGTGCATAAAACGTTTTCTGAACTCGTGTGATTGCAACACTCGCCTTCGGCTCGTGCTGCAAACTCACACTCGTCAGAAAAAGTTTTGTCGCACTAGTATCGTAATGTACTATTTTGAAACACGTGCACGAAAAGTCCCGCTTTTCGTGCCTGTAAAGTGTGTCGAAAGTAGCGCTTTCTAACAGAGGATGCGCGAGAAATGCTGTAGATACTATTTTTACACGCTAGTTTGTTTTCCGCACACTTTTTTCACACTCGAGCTACTTTTGCGCACACTTTTTTAACACTCTAGTTACTTTTCGCGCTGACTTATCTGTCACTGTAGTTATTTTTCCGAACGCACTTTACAGGCACGAAAAGCGGGAATTTTCGTGCACTTGTCACAAAAAGTAGTATGCGATACTTGTACGAAAAAGCGGTCGCCCGATGGCGGTTGGGAAGTAGGCAGCACTCGCCTCCTCTCGAGCTACCTTCGTCGAGTGACCGCTTTTCCATACTAGAATCGCAAAGTACTATTTTGCTGGCCAATTGAAAATAGTTAATACTAATTTGTTAGTTTGGTTGCTGTGACTAACAGCATATGCTGGAAATAATTATTGCACCCACTATATTTTTCAGTGTAGTGGTCGATAATTACCACCGTTCTGTAATTTTTGATAATAAATACCGTTCTGTAATTTTTTTTGACGGTCATCAATCAATCACATTTGGTTCATGTTTTCATCGAACTATTGAACAGAGTCCGGTTTCGATAACGGAGAAATTGCAGCCGGAGAACATTGATCGATCGTATTCTCGATTATACTTGATACAACAGATTAACACTCCGTGAGATGTGTGTTTCCTTAAAAGGTAATTTGGTACCCTGTTGCGTTCACTAATGATTTCTATTTATCTTTTATGAATGATCTATCGTACTTCTGAGCTCTGTCATAATAATTTAATTAAAACTGTCTTCTGGTGCGAGCTTAATATTTAATGGAGCGAGACTTCAGGAGATACTCAATGAACTGTTCCTATAACTTAATAACTAACTGAATATACTGGCACGCGCGCTTGCAGTTTTGCTTCATATAGTGTTTTTAGCTCCGCACCGTATTTAGAAAATTATTCTTGTTAGCATTCGGTTTGTTAACGGTAAACGTGAACAATTAACTTAGTGTCACATAATTGACATAAAGAAAAATTGTACTGTGCGTACAATATATTATCTATTCATGTATTACATTATTTACACAGTTTCACATCACTCACACGATATCACTATTTTCACCAAAAGTTGTCAAATAAATAGAAAACTTCCAAGTAGGTAGCGCCAAGTACATGAAGTTTTTTTTATTGATATTTCGAAAAAACTCAAAGAATTGAAGACTTCAATATTTCATAAGTTAGATTATAAAAGTAACTTGTCTGGGCATAATTTTTTACCGAATTCATAAAATACAGTTAATAGCTTATTGAGCTAATATACAAGTTCACATGTTAACTTGTTGTGTACAACTCGCCAAGTACAACTGGTTAATTTTGATAGTCTAAGTCCTGAAATATTTAGTCTTCAATTCATTATCTGTTGTGGTCCTTAGAAATCATCTCTCCTTTTATTCTTATTTTATTTGGACGCCCGGCGCGTCCGTACGCGCCGAGGAGAGAATAACTGCAGTGCCCGGCTCGCTGCTGTCCCTCTCGAGGGTAGAGCGGGCTGGTTAGGGGGGTTCGGATAATTTCCCTGAATAAAATATTCCCAAATAGAAATACAATGCAATAACTATCTCTTTTATTGAACCGAAAGGACTCGACTGAGAGGAAACCGGGCAGGCCCGGGGGAAATCCTCTCGCAAAAATAACCCAGCCGTGGTCGCCACACTTGACGACTCACGCGTTACAACAATTAACGCTCTTCTCGGCTAACTACAGCAATATCTCGATACAAACACAAACAACTAGATAAATACAGTCCCTGGGACGGACAAGCTCACCCGTTCGGTACCGCGGTATGGAGTCCAGGCCTCAGAAAACCGGTGAGTAGCGGATTCGTCCTCCCGTCTCGTTTCCCCTCGGTACGCGGGTTAAGATGGCCCACACGCCCGTCCGTACGTCGTTACACCTAAACGAAGATTGCCCCGAGTAGCCGAACGCTCTCGCTCTCGATGCCCTATCCCTACCCGGCGTAATCGCTCACGCTTCCGCGTTCTCGGTAGTCTCGTCGCCGATCTTCGGCACCCGAGCGCGTGCTTTAACGCTGCTAACTGTCGCGCCGGGTGCACCTGTACTCAGGAAGGCGGCGGGAACTTCGCTCGCCGATTCCCGTCGGCTGGGACGGATGAAAGCCTCGGCGACTGCGATGATTCTTCTTCCGAGACTTTCCCCGATGCCGTCGCCCAAGATAATCTTTCCTCGGGACAGGCTCGACGATTCGGGAGGATATCGTTCCCCCGGATTAAATATTTTCCCGCGACTTCGAACAGTCGGGTAGGGAAGGCTACTCGTACGACGACGAATCTCGGTACAGATGTCCGCAGCGGCGCGATTCTCGCTCGCCTCTCGAGCTCGCACTCGTTCCTTCCGATGACTCGGCGGCTCTCCTCCGGACCCCGCGTTGACTTCGGTAACGCCGTCTCCGTAACTGTTCGATACGGGCTCCCTCGACCGCCCCGGGTTACATGAAATAAATACCGTTTTGCCGGCAATAAAATATATTTTTAATATTAATCGGACCGGCGAAGCCACCCCTGAGCTGCGACGTACGACGGACGGTCGTTCACTAATAAAATCTGCAAAAACGAGCGCTTTAACTTTCTTAAGTAACGTGGCCCATTTTTGCCACGTTACACTGTATTATCAAAATATAGAAGAATTTTTAGAGAATATTAATAAAAATAACTTCATGTACTTTGCACTAACATAATTGGAAGTTTTATATTTATTTGACAAATTATTATAAAGATATATTATAAAGTGACCTCTCCCGAAATCCCGAGTGATATATTTCGAAATGTATTTGTCTCAAGCTATTGTACACCATTTATAGTATTGTTTAATGGTTTGAACATAGCCCGGCGGGCTGAATAGGATATTATATTTATGTATTCTATCTTCCAGAACAGTAGGTGTTCGGAATATAAATAATTTCCAAAGGTTAATTTGATATTGATTGATTATTTTCAACGTGGGCAATCAATGAGAATTGTTTCGTTCGTGGAATCTTTTGGCGTATGCATCTGACCTCGCAAAGGGGACATCGCCAATAGACCGGAACTGGCTGTAGAGTACAACGATCGATTTACGATCCACCGGTAATTACGTGATGTCCAGAGGGGGGCATTCAGACCCTCCCGAGGAATAACAATGCTCGGAGCATCTCGACGCCTTGCGAGGTCGTACACACCACCTATAGAATACGTGGTCTTTTCAACGTCCTCGGCGTCTTCATCGTCATCATCGTTGCTCGCTGGGAGCGTTAATGATCGGTACCAATGAGACGACATTGAGAATTATAACGAGTGCTTAAACGACTGCTGGTTCGCCCGAGCCTCACCCATAAACTGTTTCCTGCTGTTACCGTGAAAATCAAGCCACCAATAAATTATTACACGGTTCAATCGCCTCGATAGCTCATTTGGAACGAAAATCAATTTCTTTCTTTAATAAGCGACTGAAAGATTTGAGTTGATATTTTTATATTCGTCAAAAAGGATGTTGAATTGTTTGTTTTTAAAACTAAAAAGAAGATTTTTGATATCCTTATAAATTGTTTAAAGTAAGTACCCGGTCGGATAAAAATGACCTGCGGTGTCAATGGGCGATGGTTGAGGGACACCACAGGAATTCCTCACCGTCCTTACCGCTGAACTCCTTCTACCTGGCTATATGTGTTTAATCTTTCGTTGAAGAGTAGGGACCTCCGGGATTGCCGAGTTCGGTAATACGTATCATACGTATCGCAGACTCACTTGGACCATCTTGACACTTGAAGGTATCTATGTAGTAAGTCAAGTGCCGAGTTTTCTCGTGCATGCACGGACCACATATATCACACATCCTAGGTCGAGTTGAGGAATTCCCGATCACTATGGAGCGGGGTTGCCCGTACAAATGCCAGTAGTTTACACCACAATCACCGACAAGCACCGGGACTTTAATTAGGTCAGCCACGATTCCATCAATGTCATTCTGTAAACTGTGATACACAATGTGTCCGGGATCATTAATTACATACCTGTTTATTTCAAAGTGTCAATTACAAGCTGCAGCTGTCCGTTTCTCGTTTCATGCTGTTAGTTCCACGGCCGTCACGTGCATATTTGATCGTCGATCGATCTAGCCTCGAGACATCGACCGCGCTTCTTGGTGTTTTTCTTCATCGTCGCTCCTCTCGCTTTTCTTTCGACTAGCTTGTTGTGCATGCCTGGTATGACATCCCACGCAAAAATATTATCCACTATCATGCGACAAGCGAATGCAATCGTGCAATCGATTGTCGAGTAGCTGTAACGGGCAGAATACAATATATATATATATTGTTTCACACATTGTACAGATAACTAGCGAGTTATATTTCCCTTAACTAATAGTTAAGGTAAAACTATAAATTGAAGTAATATCGTGTCTATGAGTATCTGAGTATTTGTGAGTATCTTTTAAGTATCCAATTGACATGAACTTTATTACTATGTAGATATATAGGTAGGGGAAACGCCAGCTAGCGCAACCGGGGTAAAACGGGATCATGGGGCAAAATGGGGACATGAAATGTCATATCGACGTGGGGCAGAATAGGGTAATAATGAAACTAACAAAAGTTGCCGCAAGTCAAATCGAAGGGTATCCCATTTTGCCCGAGATGGTTTTTTTAAAAATATTCTTTCAAAACCCGTGCCAATATAATTTTGGTGTGAAAAACAGTGGATCTATGTTTTCGGTATCGTTGTAGCAGGTTTTATTGCTTAGCGTCCCCGTTTTGCCCCGGTCTACCCTATGTGTACAATACTTACAGTCTTGATGCATCATAGACAATGGAAGGATGAATAATAGATGACAATAAGAGAATCGCAAAAAACCGAGGAACGAGTGAAAGACTTGGTTGCACTTTGCGTTACTGTCGTCATACACGATTGAATATGTATTAACAAGGGTCGGGAGGAATATAGCAATATCAGGAAATAAGAGACCTTTGACGTAGTAGAACAGTCGTGTCTACAGTAAAATATGTGGGGAGCGTGAGGACATACACTAGAATCTCGATTGGGTTCACACCGGCGGGATCGGCTCCGCATTACACTTAACAAAATCGGGGTTGCGCATGACGTGCCCATACTAACTGGCCCACATGCCCCATAGCTTCGCCCTCCACGGGCCGCGCGGATCGATATGCGCTCCGTGGGGGGAAATTGTTGAGGAAATCGAGGGCGCAAAAATCAAGGTCCTGGTGTACAGCTTAATCTTCCACATATTCCAAATTCCTCGAATGAATCCGAACTTTTTCTTTACAGTCATCATTAATTTGAAAATATTGAAGCACACTGATAAAAACGTTTTGAATAGTTCAACAAAATTTGGATTAAATTGAAAGCTTACATGAACAAAAAAATTGACTACGTCATAGTCGGCTAGTTCTTTTGAATTAAATAAATATTTATTTTGGTCGGGAAGAGGCGGAAGGAATAGAAAACAGCAGAAATGCACTTGTAAATATTTTGATCGCCCTACGTTTTTTAAGTCACATGCCATTATCATTAGTACACATTGTCAAGTCACAAGTGATAGTTCGATATCTGTCGCAAAAATTTCGACTACACTACCTTCATCACTACATTGTTATTATAAACATGTACGCGTGCTTTAGTAACCACTCATGTCCAAATATTGTACCTCATTTAACGTGTTGAATTTGTATTTATCCAGCCTCAGAACGAAATCCATACCGCAAGTAATCGACCAAGCGTTTAATTGCGTGCCTACACATTTCCGACGTAAAACCAACGTCGTTCACTTGATCCCCCTTAGTGGAAATATTTTCTTCGTCATAGACGAAAATGACCAATAGGCTAAAGCGATAGCAAGATTGTTAATTTTTCATTCCAAAGGAATATTTGAGTTTCATTCGTTTAATGCACGAGATAGTGCGTTATATGAAGTGATATTTCCATTCTTCGGCCTTATCGTGTGTCATTCATAAAGACCATTGTATGATGATCAGGTCTGCCATCCAATGTGGGATGGAAAGGATGTGCCAGACGTGGCGCCGACGAGGTCGCCTTACTAATGTCACGACCAATCGAACAAATACATCAAACGTTTGCCTCGTAATCGTCGCTTTTCCGTCACAGCAGTCTTCGCTATCGACTTCACAGTACTCGCTAATTTGCAGTCACGCGTTCAGATGGCGCGTGCGAGATAACGTTCGCTAATTGACGAAGATTGCTCGTGGCGGCACCGTGTATGTCGGATCTCCAGCCAGGAACGCAGCACGAGCAATAGGCACAAGCGAGCTCGCTGCTGGAAGTGCGTGAGGATTCCATGCAGACTTCGCATAATTGATGAGAGCTCGACGGCGGGAGAACGACTTTCGGAAGGCAGCGTAGGCGTTGAGAGAATTATATAGCTTGCCGTTCGAGATATCGCAGATATCGCGAGATCATTTAAGACAACATTTAAGACTGTCAAGACAAATGACGAATGGCACACGCAATGTGATATCTACATAATAATAATAAACTTCGGATCGATTAGACATCCACATCGATACTCGCAGATACTCGCAGATACTCACAGATACTCACAGATTCTCGCAAAGACTCGCAGATATTCGCAGATACCCACATAGAAATAAAAAATATTGAAAAATATATTTTTTATGTATCAAAAATATATATCGAATATATTTGCGGTATATGTGCATGTATTTCAAATATATCCAAACTGTACACGACTCGTACGAGAAATATATTCAAAATGTGTTGGCCATATCTAATTTTTGGAACAAAATATTCAATATATAATTTAGATATATATGTCGTTTATTTGACGTATATATCAGATGTAGCTCCTGCGATGATCGTCAGGTATGGTCGAGGTGGATTTAGTATTAATGCGTATGAATAAATGAAGTCCGAATAAATGTAGTTAGATTTATTGAAATGAGACATGAGCGAAGGAGAGTGCACGTCGCAACGGTTCGGAACTCAGAGATGAACTGAATAAAGGGCCTGGCAGAAGCAGGCCCTCGCCTATTGCTACGCGCGACAAGGTATTCTTACGCGCGATAAGACGGCCGCTGCTCGCGCGAGGTGGGTGCAACGGCTGGACCGTTACCGTGAGAGCGTGTACAGATCAATTATACGTAGGAGGATTTAGGCAAGATAGATTTTAAAAATGATATTAAAACTAAATTGTATTGTTCCTTGTAGGAGGTAATTTACACACGCACAAGAACAACACGAGAAGAAATAATAAAAATACCATGGACAGCGGATCGATCATTTTATTTAAAGTTTAGAAAAAATATAGAATAACTTCACTTGTATTGACGATTGATGTACAGAACAAAATACAGATAAAAAATTAAGTTTAATCAATAAATACATATGGGTTGGCTTTGTAAAATCAGTCGTCTTGATAAATTCGCATTACCCTTTAGAATTTTCTCTTCACTTATAATATTTTATATCCAATTTCAGCCGTGAATAAATTGGAGTATATGTGTCGGTTTATAAAAAAGAAACTTATCTGAATTTCTCTTGTCTATGGAAAATTCTCTCCATCTGCCCACTGGGTTGGACTCGTCCTCTAAGATTCCAAAGAAGGCACAGTAAGGCACGATGAATAAAAGGTGTCTCGATCAACTAGACGCTGACCCACACCACTCATCAGATATTAGGCGACGAGACACCGGACTACTCTTGTCGAACGTTTGGATAGAAGTGCGTGAGGTGGGAGGCTGCGTATTACCGGACAACCGATCGCACAAATACCGACACGCGAAATATTCATTGATAAGGCCTTGACTCTATACATGCGATTTCGGGGTTAGACCGCGTAATTTTTAAATGATCTCGCTACAAGCGTAAGCGGTCGCACGGAAGGTACTGATGATACAAAGATTAGCGAGAGTCTAGATAAAATATTTTAACTTGAGTTTCCTGCAGCCGAATATACTAACTCGAAATATGGGACCGTCACACTCCGATATACATCATATATATTCTACGTGGATTCAAGTTATAATTTTGATATATGTGTCGTACATCCGACGCATAGGTCAAATGTAGCTTCGAATATATTCAATATATAATTTGGATACACAGGCGAAATGGTGCATAGTAGGGCTTACACACGCGTCGAGAAACGACGTAATTATTTCGTGCGATTGAACAACAGCGAGATCTTCGAAATCGCCTTATTTTACGTTATCAGCAAAGACAGTGGAGTCAGCTGTTATGCTCTCGGTGATACTTTGAAAAACAAAATAGATCTCTCATTTCAGGGCGAAGGTTAGAGCATTTAATTGTCGTGAAATAAAATCCGAATGAGGATTTAGTTGTCGTACATGTTTCAACGATAAAGGAGAAAGTAATGTAAGTATTGGAAACGAGCCATCTGCATGTAGGAGTTGCTTGCGTACATACAAACCATTTTGAGGTTTTAGTCTAGATCAATAATTACCCATTTCTGTACTAGTACCGTTCTAGTACACTAAATTTTACGAAAGGTAATAATTATTTTTCTTGAAACAGAATTAATACTTCTGCAGCGAAATTATATCTACGGGGTTGACAAAATAATTACAAAAACTGAATAATTTATTAACATAACTAAAATTCATCCTGTCTTGCCATTGTTTGGTGTCATCTATAATTTATGTGATTTTTCCTGTCTGAAACAAGTAGCTTAATTCGATTTGTTTGATTTTGAAATGTGTACGAAATCGTAGGAATTATCATTCAGGTTTCAAATTGCGGGCCAATATCGGAGGAAAATGAAAAAATCGCCGACGTCACAGAATATATGCCTTAATAGCCATGCGCATATGTTATACATTCCGTAAAAGTATAAAAACATTAACCGATTATGTTCCGCTGGAAATATGTTCTGAATATATCGAACATATATTACAGGTATACTTCAAAGTATATCAAACATATATTCCAAGTATATATCCTAGTATATTGAACGGATATTACAAATATATTCTGAAATGTAAAGTATATATATTATATATACTTCAGATATATACCAAATATACTTCGATGATATGAAAATCATATTCACAATATAGGTGGAATGTATATCTCATATACTTTGAATGTATTTGGCATTATACATTCGAATATATTTTTAGGTACATCGAAAAATGTACAGGTCGAAAATATTTATTATACATATCGAATATATTTTGTTATGTACCTTGCATATAATTGGACATATACAATTTTTGGAACAAAGTATATTTAAGATATTTTAAATATATTTTTCAATATATTCCAAATATACTCTATTTCCACGTGGGTACTCGCAGATACTTGCAGATAAACAGATACTTTTCCACTCGTAAAAATATGACACAAATCACGGGGTATGGAAAGATCTGGTTCCTGTTGCAAGTTATATACTACTTTTTCATTATGTTGCATTCGCTTATTTTAAATTAGGCGAAACTGACGCGAGGGGGCAAAGTGCGTGAGCCAGCATGACCAGCAAGATTCGTTAATCAATACCGCAGATGTCGGTGTAATTTTCGCGAAATCCTGCACAACCCGTTCTCAAGAAACAATAGTGTTGTAGTGTTGCAGCGTTGCAGCGTTGCAGCGTTGCAGCGTTGCAGCGTTGCAGCGTTGCTTTCGAACCCCGGAAGTTATTCTCTTAGAAACATTTATTTGCTGTTCATAGATTTCAAACAGTAGGTTTTCCGGATTCAACACTGAATGCATGATATGTTTGTTGGTGATGGTGATCTTTCGTTATGTGCTCTGGCAGCCCCGTGACATCATTCCACACTTCACTGCATTAAGGTGGCTTAAAAGTGTGGTTGTATGGCACAATATAAGATACCTGTGAAAACGTACTTGTAGTAACAGTCAGTGTATTCACCAAAAAATATACTTTCATACTGAATAAATGCGCGCTACGTGCATGTTAATTGGTTACGTTGGTCTTACGTTGACTTCGCCTGAGAGTCTCAGGCGGTCTGGGCATGTGATGCAGGATGTCCAGAATAGTCGTCGCGACGGCACGAGCTAATTACCTTCTATAATTAGTATTAAGCTCATCTACCCGAAGAGATATACGGTTGAAGAATTGAAATGGTCATCTGCCAGAGAAAATAGGTAGCGCCTTTTTAGCATATTTTTCTCATGGATATATATTTAACAATACTCTCGAAGACTATATAGACACATCGTTGAATTCCATTTCCGCGAAACATTTTTTACGCAACTATTTGACTAAGCCCCAGGACTTTCATATCACCTTATTGACATGAATAATAAGGAACAATGAAAAATGTATCAAATTGTATATTTTAAAAATGGCAATCTATGTTAAAACCATGCTGGATGGTTGATTTGTCCGTCTAACTTATTTCTCTCAAAGTAGTGAGCATCCCAAATACAGAAATAGTCGTCATATCTGATATCCGGGAGAAGTTACTACTACTTTGTTTTCTGAGATTGCATGCCGAGACATTGTACAGAATCAGGTTGAATGCTATATAGAGAATTTCAAGTCAAATTCTCGACCGGAGTTATGTATAAACATTTGTGTAATCGTTAAATAGCATACTTCTAAGAATGTTAATGCACCTTTTGTGATAATTAAGTAATGTTAATGGTGCGTGAAGTAAATACACAATAATGTAATTGGACTTTGTAATGTTTACATAACATGTTTATAAGAATGTCTAACCATTACTAATCTGCAGACAGTGTTAACCCCTTCACTGTCCCCTTCACTGTAAGGGCCCCTATAGGGGCCAAAACGTATAGAGAAATACGTCATTCTGACTGTTACGGGGTTAATGTAACAAAGTGTGGTAGCGTTACGGTTACAAAACTAGGCTTCGTAAGAGGTATATAACATGCTTATAATGATGTTATATCAATGAAATAATGACTGGCTTCCTTATTATCGATCAAGGGCTAACCGACAAAAATTTAATGCCAAAAATGAAAGTTTATACATCGATCGTGATCCGTAGGTAATTCGCCTAAACCGTATATCCAATTTTCCAAAATGATTTTCTTCAGTCCAACATAGCCGAATAGGTATGGTCACAGTTTACAAGTCCTAGATTCGTATCTCGCCAATGGTACTATTACGTCCCGATCAGCAATTTTTACTCCATCTCGGTCAAGGAGAATTTGTACCCTCCCTTTACACGTTATTCGGAGATGATGCTTTATCGAGGATTTGGCACTGTTTTGAACCTAACCTTTCGGAAAATAATTCGGGCTGGAGCCTAGAGTGTATATATATGTTATTGACGCTATTTTATTCGCGGTTGAAAATTCGAATTTACGAGATTTTAAGTGACGATTTTAAACTGGACAAGAAAATTCTGGATGCTATCTCTTTCTATCGCCTCGAATTCAATACCCGGCTATCGCTCTCGCACGTCACCCTCGACGCACGGCTCATGACAGCTCACTATCACGCTCACTCACTGTTTTCTCCCGACCTATCCTAATATTTTTAACGCGCACTGAGATAGCTGAAATAAAATTGACCGACACGAATATTTATTGACCATGAAAATATTTTAACCCTGACGACAGTAAATAAATGTTGATAAATAACGATTTAGAGAAAATGGATTTTTAAAATGTGGATGATAACGTTCCAAAGTTAGGATATTATTTAAATGGGTTTACCTCAGAATGAATGATCGAATGAACCGGTTAATGGATGATATTGACTGATCGAATTGAAACGTCCTTCCCAAATTCTGGATGAATATTCGAGTCAGAATCGAATGATGATCGACTTCCGAAAATAACGTACTTCCAAAATGCCGAATACTCGAATCAGAATCGAATGATGATGATCGATTTCCGGAGACGAACGTCCTTCCCAGATTTTAACGATGTAGATTGATGATTTCGATGATTAAATGATTTTCAGGAAGAATATACTTGATTTTGATGGAATGATTCAGAAAAATATGAATTGTTTATTGAAGTTGGTTAAAATGAATACTGGCTCGAAAATTTTACAAGTTGTTTTACAAGTTCTTTGTCAATGATTCTAAGTACAATGCACGATTGAGGTCAGTGCCTCGGTCGCAAAGAAGTTAGAAGTCCAGAACAGGAGTACCGAAGGAGTGAGCGTCGAATGGGCGGTGGGCGCGCGAATAAATAACCTCGGTGCCGGACACCCCCCGCGTCACCGCTGTCACACCTGCGCCTCGTCTCCCCACTCTCATCACCTGATTCCTTTCTTTGATTGACTAATTAAATATTTCTAATTTCGTAGTTTTACAATAATTTTGACATTTTAACTGGTTATTACTTAAATTCTATCGCGAATTTTATGAACATACAAATTTGAATGAAAGCTGTACGAGCTTTCGTTGCGAAGTTAACAATAGTTGACATACATTTTTATCTTAATATTTATCTGATTATTTCCCTGAATTTCGGCGTTAATAGTTTTACATTTCTTCCCTATTTTCGTAATTTTCCATATTTTTCCCCGTTATTTGCTATTTGATTATTTATTGATTATTTATTATTTTTATATTTATTCCCTTTTTAGGCACGACCGAGCGTAAGCGAAAAGAAGTGCCTTATACATTCGTCATCGCAAAATCTGTTACTGTCTGAAAACTAAATGATATCGGTATAACTTTGCCTTTTGACCATTTTATAAGTGATTTCAATAGATTTTAGCGGTGTGTGTATGTGTGTGTGTGTGTGTGTGTGTATGTGTTTATCCACTGTAACAAATGAACGGCTGAACCGATTTGGCTCCGATTCCGTGTAGTCATCATACATTAGTCACAGATGGTCCACTAAGATTTGCAGCTTAATCGCTTCAGCCGTTCCCAAACGGTAGGGACAAGAATGCTGAAGAATTTTTTTTTTTTTTTTTTTTGCTTATCTTTATCCATTTTATCAACCAAACGACTTAAACAAAGGTTTTTTTTTAAATTTTACATACACACCATATACAATTCTTAAACAGCATATGAAATATTGCGATCGGTAAAACCAGAAATTCATTTTTTTTTATTATTATTATTTTTTTATGACGCTGACCCTGGACGATCAAACAAAAATTCTTACACGAAACAAAATATCCACTTTATACCGTAAAGCGGATATTATAACATTTTCCTTTATACAGTCGAAGATCAACAGCCGCGAAAATAAATAACAATTTTTTTTTTAAATTTATTATTCTGATAAGAAACCGAATTCATAGAATTGATTTGTAAATCACACTCGTGGAGGTCAGTACAAATATTAGAATAGATGTCATAAATTATAACCGAGCGCAAAGCTTAACTTGTATCGTGCGTCTTTTTATCCCCCAATTAACATCAAAAAGCCGTATCATGCGTACGTTGTATACAGACAACACGCCTTTCTAATGTTGGTCACAATATAGAAACGAAGCGCATAGCGCAACGGGCAATTATTACAATGGAGCGCGACAACAGATGGTCGTGCCTATTGCGAAAAAGCGAAGCTTTTTTGCCATTTTCTTTAGTTTCCAAGATTGTGCATCGGACATCCGTATCAAACTTTAAAACTTGCCGAGGAATCAAAATATCCTTCGCCGTCTTAATTCATTATATAGTTAACATATAGTTCAACAAATTTAAAATTATTTAGACATCTGTAAATAAGTTTTGCCAATAAAATCTTTTAAACTTTTATCTGCTTTTTCGCGAAAATGATTACACGAAATTTGTAAATAAGAATTCAGAGCGGAAACGCGAGGTGTGCATAAAATTTCGTAGTGCGTAGCGCAACGTATGAATACCATTTCAGAGCACGTAATACGATGTGTCAATAATTTTACGAAAAGTACAGTGCGATGTGTACACGCTGCGAGTGCCTTCAAAAATGTCACTGCGGGATATCTTCACGAAGTATGAGCGACAAAACTTCAAAACGAAGTTTGAGAAACAAAACCTCAAAACGAAGTTTAAGCAAGAAAACCTCAAAACGCCGTTTGAACCACAAAACCTCAAAAGACGAGCCCCGAAGGGGCTCCAAGCCCCGCAGGGGCTTGTTAATATTTTATTTGACGATATGACTTAATTTTCTTTGCTTACTTCTTGACTCTATTTTATTTCCCGAATCCGTTAATAATTTCCAAAAATACTATGTCAATCCCGTGTATTTGTCCCTTAAACTGGATTTCCATTTATTTCTTCACTTATTATTTTAACTATGATCCTCCTAGACTATAACGATGATCTAGCATTCATCGATATTCACCGTCCAGGAGGTGCTTATTATGCCCAACAGCCGTTCACTTATTATGCCCAACAGCCGCTCTCAGCATCGTGCCCATCGTGACACGCGCCGTACAAGCAGGCCCTATGTTCGACAACTGTGAGGATCGCTCCGCCGATATCCTCATCTGCATTTTTGCGCCTCAGGTTACCGACTCGTACGGTAGATTTGCTTCGTACAGTCACCTCTGTACATCAGCCTAATTCACCTGAAGGCTAATTATTTTTAACAACGGATGATTCTTTCATTAGGTATTTTATCTATTATCGAAACTTTGAATTCGACCAATTAAACAATGGCAATTTTTCCAATGTTTATTTTTAACTAATATATTTCAAATATTTGGTTAATTATGTTCGAAATATTTCGGGAAAATTTACAGGACGAAACAGTACACAAATGAATACAGTTTTTTCTGTTTTCCTATCGATACAGTACATTCGTTTATCACTAATAAATATGTGGATCGAAGGATGGATTTATCGATACAGTAGAAACACGTTCATCCGAGGTAATGTGGGGAAAGCATACTTCGGATAACTGGAATCTCGGATAACACGGATAACATACTCAATTCAAACTTGTACTACTATTATATATTTTTGAAAATAATACACCACTTCATATAAACATTAACTTTATTAGTGAATCAAGCAATTTTTTTTATATAATTATAATTTTCAACCGACAGCGTTGGATGCGCGGTTGGCGCACGGCTCCGATGGTCTCCCAAGTCAAGCACGATCGTTCGCGGTCAGTGCTTGGATGGATGATCGCTTAGCCGTGCACTAGCTGGCGCATCGACCGTTGAGCGGGAGGCGCTTTCGTCTGAAACTTTGGTGTTTCTGCACTTTATTCAAAGTGCAAAAATACCGGAGCCTTAGTAGAATATGGCCATCTGTACAGGCACGGGTTTTCCGTAGTTTCCCCTTAGCGTAGCTAAGTCGGCTATGGACGCACTGGAAGTTAGGTAGCTTAGCTGAGTGCGGGTAGGGAGTGCTAGATGGGAATCGGGATGGAGTTCCGTAAAAACTCAGAAGGGTATACGGTGGAAAAACGGAACAAATATAAGAAAAAAAAAATTATAATTTATTTAATTGACATTAACTTCATATACACATGACCCATTGACTCTAGAAACGGAACTGTTGTATTTGCAGCTCGCAATATAAAGACCCAGCCAACTTGTACAAGTTTAAGCGCGTATGTAACAAAGTCACCGTTACGGATTACTCTGCTCGTGGGCATTGCTGCTTTATCCATTTTATCCGAGTTTTCCGTATTATCCAAGTCTACACCTCGGTTAACGCGGAGGGATCGGATGAGTTGGGTGCCTCGAATAACGCGGAAGGTCGGATAAGTGAAGTTCTACTGTAATAGGCTTTTTAAATAAAAAATGGCATATTACATTATTGTAACACTCCGGTAATATTACCTGTTATTTTCAGTTACATTGCTGTTACTGTTACTGTGTTTACTAGGAATAAACAAACAAAAAACTTACAAAGTATTTAATAAGATAAATTGCGGCTGCTGTGAATTTATGCTGAGCGGATTGTAAGTTTATAATTTCATCATAAAATGCTGAGTTTCACTAATATATATTATGAAATGACGATACGCAAGATGTTATAATGGGAGCATAGACATAAAATAATCCGTAACTCGTAAACCAGTTCGGTTCTCACGACGTAATTTTGTGTTCCTAATGCATGCACGTAAACTCCCGCTTTCTGACCCTGTGAAGTGTGCGCAAAGAGGCACTTTTTCGCATCGCAAGCGGAAAAAATGCTGCGCATGCGTACAAACGCAATATGGTCTACGCACAGTTCGGTTCTATGCACACTTCACGATAACGGAAAGCGTGATTTTCGTGAATTTGTTAGAAAAAATTATGTGAATGACATGGGTGTAGGAAAGGGAGCTCTGACTCGTGTGGATGCCGCACTCGCCTTCGGCTCGTGCTTTGGCACGCTCGTCAACTCCTTTTCTACGCCCTTGCCATACAAATAACTATTTCCTACAGTAATGAGAGAAAATTAAGTGAAAGTTTGAGTAACGCAAATTCGACATAGTCGACAAAGATTTACGCCTAACCCCGTCCTACCTAGTAGTTACGATCAGAGCGAAAGTCCGATAACAAAACTTCGACAAGAACGACGATAGTATAGTGGAAATAAAATAAAATTCCAAAAGCATTTTTCGCTAGCTTTATGCGAGACAAGTAACGATATCATGAGGGCGGCGCTCCGAATGACCCTGACATTTTTAACACATATACCAAGTTTTACCATACATGGTCTAACGTCTCCATTATCAACCGCTCAGTAATCGGATTTCTCTTATCACCCGATAAGCAAACGAGGGCCCACGAGAATGGAAACAGGCGAATGAGTTAATGTTATAGTAGCAAGAGGTACAGTCGGCAGGAAAGATCTTCTAGTGTAGTTTTCGGTAGCGTTTCTGGCATACATTGTAGAGAGCCGAATGTCATCATCGCGCGGAACCAGTAGATTGCAGACTTTTTCGCCTCAGCGATTGCATGAAAAGTTCGTGCGTAGTTTGCATGACACTTTGACAACTTGCGCGGCGCATCAGTGGATGCGTCGCCAAACGACTGTCTCGAACGGCTGCTGTGAGTCAGATATCTAGACGAACCACACTTGGCGTGCTATCAAATTCGTACGCGGATCTGTATTCTATACCTATAGCGCTACGGTGGATAGTCTGTACCACATAAATGTTAGAAATATTACCGTCGCATGCGGCAGCACGTAGACGTTGACATCGTGGATGTGCGTTTGTGCGTGCCGCACTCGTGTGAACATTCGCGGTGAACAAAGTGAACCCTGATGCAGTCTGATATGTCTTGAGCACTCTCCCGCCTGAGACCTCACTGTATTACTGTATTACTACATACGTTACAGTATATTATAGTGCACACCTATGCATACCGCGTACGCACGCACACTGGCACTGATTTAGTTGGGTTATATAAATATAGCCGGGACGAGCTTCCGCGATACCGAAATACGTTGATTTATTGCTATACCAGCTTCTAGCTATTCGTTTTCGTTCGCACGTCCCAGCGAGCTGCACCGTAGCCTCATCACCCTTGTGCCGCATATGCTTCTTGCTCCCGTTCCTCTTGTCTCGCTCCCGTGCCGCGATCTATACGACTACTGATTCGTCCATACTATGCATGTTTTTTCTTTACGAAACATCAACTGGGTTAACGGTCATCAACGTCAAGCCTCCAATTTTGTACAGTTCTGTATCGCTTCGGGGAAGTGAAAGACGAGACAATCGGTTCATGGCTTATACTTACATCAATTCCTAACGTATTTGCATCGATGCACTTCACAAAATTGAGGATGAACTGCTTAGGCATTATAGAAAAATGTACATAATTAAACGTAATTAATATAAAATTGCAAAAAAGCTGAAACAAAGAATGACGATGATAAAACTAAAAGTAAACTCCCGAATGCAAAAAGTTAAATCGAAGCGTGAAAAGAATCAGTGAAAAAGTTATTTTATTGAGAATCAAAGTAATTCTGTAGCAATAATTATTACAGGAACTAGAAGGACTGATGGAAAAGAGAGAAAGGGAAGATAGAACAAATAATGTGCTAGTTAAAGGTAGTGATAACACAAGAGTCACCGAGACAAACTGGGGCAAGGGTTATAGAAGGGATAGGAACACAAGGTTGGATAGCAGAAGTAAAGGAGATCGGAAATATATTAGCTTGTATATATTCTATATATTATATATATAAACATTTCTTACACAATTTGAATCCTCGCAAAATCTTAATAATTGAAAACATTTGTCCAAAAATTTGACCAAGCAATGAGTGTCAACCCCTTTATTGCGTGACAAATTTCAACTGGACAACCGTTCTCAAATTATAGGAGCTTCTTTTTTTTTGGGGGGTGTTACGCTTGTATATATTATTTTATCTCTTCACCACACTCACTCTTTCGAAATGTCATTTATCGATGTTTTGCAACATTTACAACATGTTTACATGAAAAGCTGAAAAAATAATGTTTCATAACAATAAAGATTCTTCCCTGAGCAGGCAAAATTCAACATTCGATACTTAAAAGATGCATCTTGATCGATAATAAAGGAGTGAAAGGAGTGTATACTCAGAAGCATATTTTAAAGGAATCAGCGTATGGATTTCATTGGAAACTAATGTCACGGTAACAACTCCCCCTGTCCAAGGGTACAAGAGACTCCTCGATTATATAGTGTATAATGTAGTGTAGAGCGAACTCTTTTTCACAGATTACAGTATGAATCGAAAAAAATTATTTGATAGCAATAAATAAAATTGAATTTTCATTAAAAAATATATGTAAAAAAATATTTTTTCCCGTCTTCGCCAAAATAGCCACATTTCTTGCGTGCAATACGGGCGGAAAATGGCCTATTTTTGACCGATGATCATTACTAACCTGTTCGCATGCGCAGTACAATTCCATTACTCCCTAGGGAGTAATAGTACCCATTACTCCCTCTGCAAGCGCTATTACTCCCGGGGAGTAATGGTCATTGGCGAATATCACGATTTTGCGACGCAAGAAATGTGGTTATTTTAACAAAGTCGGGAAAAAATATCGTATGCGACAAGGGAGGAAGTGCATTTTCACCTCGTGTGAATTTCTGCCCTCGCTTCGCTCGGGCATCAAACTTCACACTCGGTGAAAACACGCACTTTCCTCCCTTGTGGCATAATATACTATTTTTCATCACTCGGTGCGGAAATGGCCACTTTTCCGCCCGCTTCGCATGCGTAAAACCGTCATTTTCGCACCTTATGATGAAAAATTTCGTACATCCCTCGTGTGAAACACTTTTGCTAACTCGTGTGATTACAGCACTCGCCTTCGGCTCGTGCTGCAAACTCACACTCGTTAGAAAAACGTTTTTCGCCCTCGATATTGCAGGCCTTAGGGAATAACAGTTTTTCTATGATTACAAAGAAATTTTCGGTTGATCCTTCGGAATCGAGGTAATACGGGAAAAATGCATGTTCGGTACAATTTAGACGAACTATAAAAACATTGTTATTAATAATATCAATGTTTAAAACACATTTTCGAACGCATCCATATTGACATAATAGTCACCAAAAACACAACTATTTCCTACTCATTCCATTTTCTACTATTCCTACTACCCTACTATTCCTATTCTATTTCCTACTATTTCATTTTCTCATAATCTTGTTACAATCTAAAGTGAATGAATTTTCGTTCGGGCAAACCACCCAGGATCCCTTAAATAATTCATTCAATCATCATCAATTATATTTATCTATCGCTATTTTTCCAACGTGCGTCAAATCACCGAAGATATGACATACGACAGTATGTTAAAGTACACTTATTTTTCGTAAAGTGCCGTTTGGGTTTCGGAAATTTCTAACGCCAAAGCATCAGCAGGCACATTCAGGCATCACGACCACCGCAGTTATTAAGGTCCACAGTCCGCGGCAGTTCTCAGTTGTCGCTCGATAGGTTTTCTCTGTTATCATCACCGTCTTTACGACCGTACACCATTAGTTATCGCGAAACCGTTTTACAAATGTTTTTTTTTTTTAATGCATATCGACTAATTTGCAGTCGGAAGTTTTGAAAAATTTTGTAGCGACCCAGTTTATCGATTGATCGCGCGATATTTCGGTACCAAATCGATAGCGCGCGACACCTGGCCACAATTGGCAACCTCGCGAATTCGGACTCACGGAATCCCGACTTCCGGAGTCAGTCAGCGTCTCGGCGATACCGAGTCAATGTCGAGCTCCACGAGCTCGAACGCTATTGTTTCTGTAACACGCCTGTGCCCGCGAGCGAAACTTTGTACCCTAATAAATAAAGTAAATATCATTTATGGTAAACCCGACGTTTTCTATTTACGCCAAGTTACCTATCCCTACATTGGTGACCCCGACGTGATTTCTGTCGCAATTTTCGCGTGTGTGAACCTCGCGTGTACCTCGTGTGTGTCGCCGAAAGCCTGCGCATCGCCGAGCGTCTGGACGTACACTGTAAAAAAAGCGGTGTTAAATTCGACACCGCTTTAACACCGCCATGTGGTCCATATAGGTCCATTACTTTGGTGTCACCCGCGGTGTAAGACGTGGGTGTAAAACGTACGGTGTGAAATCGGTGTTATTTTTGGAACGTAATTTTCAACACCGTAAAGTAACACCGAAATTACTCCAAAAGAAGTAACATTTCAACACCACGAAGGGACTTGATTTTTACCAAACGGTGTTGACACATAAATTCGTGCTAACGTTACTTTACACGTTTATGTGCTATGCCATAACACTATAATGTGCGAACAGCGATTCCTACCACACAGTACCGTGTTGCCCAAAATTGACTGACCGAAACGGTGATCAAATCAATATTATGATACTTGCTATTATTTTCTATGTAGTTATATAAACCCCAAGAGTATTTACCCTTTTATCTGCATGTAAGCACACAATAAAAAGTCGGGATCGCAAGAAAGTAACATACCTACATACATATATTAATCACAATTTATTTATTTTTCTGATGAAATACAACATTCAAAAAAAAAAAAAAAAATACAAAGAGAACATTTTTTACATTCCACATTTGTTATGGATCGAAGAATAATTAACATAACTTTTTCTCTCAGCGTAAACGAAATAAAGTAATTTTTCAAATTTGTAATCAGAACAAAAATAGAAACAAATGAAAATCAGAATCTCGTCGTAAACGATTAAACATATCTTTTTATGCTATTGTCATCGCAACTGTTGGTATAAAATACTTAGGAACGATATAACTATCGATGCTGTTGTACACTGCTCGACATAAATGCCTGTTTGACAGTTATCTGAGAATTTTGTTATCTTTTGAAAGTATCTGAACGATATCTTCAGGCCGATCGAGTGACGAGTTTCGAAATGAATGTTGCTTCGCACTGAAAGCATAGCTTTTTCAAGCGTCGAATTTTTATCTGATGTTTTGTTTAATTAATATTTTTTCTTTTTATTAAATTAACTAAATTTAACAGAAAAAATGAATAAAAAAATATTGAAAAATTGAAAAAATATTAATTATTCGTAGTTAAATATTTTCTAGTAAATCCAAGCTTGAATCACCGTTCAATCGGTAGGTTTATAGTTTGCCTATGCGTCATTTTATTGGGGACGCTGACTTGACTAAATGTAGAAAAATACGATAAAAAAAATGATATGGATATAGGATGTGCATCACGGCGACGAATATTTCATGGAAATTTCGTCGTGATCATATCAACGTAGAAAGAAGGTTCTCTGGAAGCAGTTTGGGTTCCCGTGCATCGTGTTGAAAGGGCAGCACTGGATTGATTAGACTCGAGAACATTAACGAAGAATATGGAATTTGCCGGAAGTCGTCTTTCTTCCCGCCGCGAGACATATTAACTATTTGTAGTGCAATGTTTCCAGTCAACCCAACCTTACATCACCGTTCGATCGGTAGGTTTATAGCTTGTCTACGCAACATTTTATTGGAGGCACTGACTTGACGAAATTTAGAAAAAAAAACAATAATAAAAAAAATGTTACGGATACGCGATGCGCATCGCGTGATGCACATCGCGTGATGGACGCTGACTTGATGAAATTTAGAAATAAACGATGGAAAAAAAATGTTACGAATACTCGACGCACATCGCGTATCCGTAACATTTTTTTTATTGTTTTTTTTTTTCTAATTTTCGTCAAGTCAGCGCCTCCAATAAAATGTTGCGTAGACAAGCTATAAACCTACCGATCGAACGGTGATTTAAGCTTGGGTTGACTGGAAACATTTCACAACAAATAATTAATATGTCTCGCCGCGGGAAGAGAAACCACTTCCGGAAAATTCCATATACTTCCTTAACCTTCTCGAGTCTAATCAATCCAGTGCTGCTCTCTCAACACGACACAGGAGAGCCAATACTACTTCGAGAGAACCTTCTTGATACGTTGATATGATCCCGAAGAAATTTCAATGAAATATTCGTCGCCGCGACGCACATCGCATATCCGTAACAATTTATGCGTAGTATTGGCTCTCCTGTGTCGTGTTGAGAGAGCAGCCCTGGATTGATTAGACTCGAGAACGTTAACGAAGGATATGGAACTTGCCGGAAGTGATCGTCGATATTAAGACCACTTCCGGCCAATTCCGGCAGGAAGTGATCTTCCCGCCGCGAGACATTAATTATTTGTAGTGAAATATTTCCAGTCAACCCAAGCTTAAATCATCGTTGAAGCGGTAGGGTTATAGCTTGCCTACGAGACAATTTATTGCGGACGTTGACTTGATGAAATGCAGAAAAATACGATGAAAAATAAATATTATGGATACATGATGTGCATCGCGGCGACGAATATTTCATGGAAATTTCGTCGTGATCATATCAACGTAGAAAGAAGGTTCTCTCGAAGTAGTTTGGGGTCCCCTGTATCATGTTGAAAGGACTGCACTGGATTGATTAGACTCGAGAACGTTAACGATGGATATAGAATTTGCCGGAAGTGGTCTCTCTTTCCGCCGCGAGACATATTAATTATTTGTAGTGAAATGTTTCCAGTCAACCCAAGCTTAAATCACCGTTTAATCGGTAGGTTTATAACTTGTCTACGCGACATTTCATTGGGGACGCTGACTTGATGAAATTTAGAAAAAAAACGATGAAAAAAAATGTTACGAATACGCGATGCACATCGCGTATCCGTAACATTTTTTTTATTATTGTTTTTTTTCTAAATTTCGTCAAGTCAGCGTCCCCAATAAAATGTTGCGTAGGTAAGCTAAAAAAAGGCGAAAAAAACGCGAATAAAAAACGCTACGTTTATAAATAAATAACAATTCCAGGCTTCTCATGGGGCATTGGAAACTCGGCACTATCTCGGCAGGAGCGTGAAGTTTGCGGTATCATTTACGATTGTAACTAGAGGTTAGGAATGCCGACGTGATTTTTCGATATGTCACCGCGAAGTTTTCATCGGATTTCTCTAATTATGGTTTATTAGCGCGAGTTCATACCTCCGCTCACGTATGTAATGTCACAAATATAGATCAGGCTCCCACAACTCCCGTCTTTTTGCCCTAGCGGGCAGTCGGGAGTAAAAAAAAATGAAGAGAATACAACGGCTAAATGAAAAAAGGATTCTTGTTTCTCATTGGCTAATCAATATGACACCGCGAATTATTAATTTGTTTATCGGAATATGATTTATTTACGTGCGTTTACACCTTAGCTTACATTTTTTTGGTCATAAACATAGATCATTATATAGAGAATCAATATGCCAAATTTGGTTAAGTCATATTTTGTCGTTTCGACAAACACTGGCGCCTTTGAAAAGATGCCAAAGTGGGTCATCGCACTGAAACGCATAACTCCCGTTTTGTGCCCGGGGTCCAGTCGGAAGTTAAAAAAACATGAATGTACGGGACGTTGAGAAGCTACAGAAAAAGAAAAGAGAATGAGAAAACGATTGAAACTGCGAACGAAAGTGAGTGAGAAATATTCGAAAACACCGATCAACCGCGGAGTTATCTTCCCGGCTTAGAAAATCCTATTAAAACCAATTTAAAAAAATGGATCGGTATGAATGAGTTTTTTGTCAGGGGTACTTCCAATTCATAACCATTCTTGTACTCAATGGAAATAAATAGGTAATACTACGTACCTGGACGAATGAATCGACTGTAGACTGCTGCTCCGTATTCGGTTTTACATGGACTTATCCTATTGGTATTTAATCGCAAGTAATGAAGTTCAATCGGAAATTATATTAATGATATAGTAAATTCTTGAATCAGTATCAATGCGAGTATTCAGCCGTTTACGTCAATCGGATCTTATCGGCGCCAACCGCTATCAGTAGCAATATTTAATAGGAACCTACAGGAAGAAACTGGTGAATTCTATTGCTCTGAATAGGAATTGTCTGCGCTACATTTAAATCGGAATCATACGGATATTTTCCCATGAACGACAATCCCGTGCAATGGGAATTTACAGTAACTTATCGTAACCCATGAATCGGTATCAATGGGAATATTCAGCCGTTTACGTCAACCGGATCTTATCGGCGCCAATTGCTATCAGTAGCAATATTTAATAGGAACCTACAGGAACTGGTGAAGTCTATTGCTCTGAATGGGAATTGTCTGCGCTAAATTTAAATCGGAATCATACGGATATTTTCCCATAGACGACAATCCCGTGCAATGGGAATTTACAGTAACTTATCGTAACCTATGAATCAGTATCAATGCGACTATTCAGCCGTTTACGTCAATCGGATCTTATCGGCGCCAACCGCTATCAGTAGCAATATTTAATAGGAACCTACAGGAAGAAACTGGTGAATTCTATTGCTCTGAATAGGAATTGTCTGCGCTACATTTAAATCGGAATCATACGGATATTTTCCCATGAACGACAATCCCGTGCAATGGGAATTTACAGTAACCTATCGTAACCTATGAATCGGTATCAATGGGACTGTTCAGCCGTTTACGTCAATCGGATCTTATCGGCGCCAACCGGTATCAGTAGCAATATTTAATAGGAACCTGCAGGAAGAAACTGGTGAGTTCTATTGCTCTGAATGGGAATTGTCTGCGCTGCATTTAAATCGGAATCATACGGATATTTTCCCATAGACGACAATCCCGTGCAATAGGAATTTACAGTAACTTATCGTAACCTATGAATCGGTATCAATGCGAGTATTCAGCCGTTTACGTCAATCGGATCTTATCGGCGCCAACCGCTATCAGTAGCAATATTTAATAGGAACCTACAGGAAGAAACTGGTGAATTCTATTGCTCTGAATGGGAATTGCCTGCGCTACATTTAAATTGGAATCATACAGATATTTTCCCATAGACGACAATCCCGTGCAATAGGAATTTACAGTAAGCTATCGTAACCCATGAATCGGGATCAATGGGAATATTCAGCCGTTCACGTCAATCGGATCTTATCAGTAGCAATATTTAAAATTAAAAAAATATGTTTATCAAAACAATCTAAAAAAAACAAGATGCAAAAATCTTGACAAACAAACTTGGCGTGTCCGTTTTTTTTACAATAGCTGTCGTACATGGTTCAATTCAAATAATCAAGGGAGAGGGAAAGTAACTGCAATAACTGCAGTAATTGTAATTGTGAAAAAACTATCACGCCAAGTTTTTTTTTGTCAAGATTTTTTGCATCTTGTTTTTTTTTAGATTGTTTTGATAAACATATTTTTTGAAGAATTTTTTGTATGTACTATTGCTTGGCTACTTTGATTTGATTTTTTCGATTTTTTTTTTTGAGATTTCGATACACATCTTTTTTTTTTAAATTACGTTGATGACCGTCTTTTTGGAAGAATTTTTTTGTTAAGAGACTGTTTTGATAAACATCTGTTTTGGCAGATTTTTTTATTTTTAAGAGGTTTTTTTGATAAACATTTTCTGAACGAGAATACAATTTTTAAGTACTTGGCGTACCTGTTTACTTTTTTTCAAAAAAGTATTTTTTGCTTTCATTTCACCTATTTTTGACATCGTCATGTAGTTTGGTTGATTATTACCAACATACAGTGAATAAACACAATCATCATCCTGTAAAATATATTCGTGTAACATTTTATGCTGACGAAAGGCACCTTCGACATCTTGAGTACCTGCTCTTGATGCTCTGGTTCTTCGAAGGCAACTGCGTTAGGACCAGGAGGTGGTTTTCATCATGCGTAGCTGAAAAAAAACTTATCTCTCTCGCATGATGGATAAAAACATCTTTTGGTGCTGACACAGTGCCTCTGAAGTTCTAGAGCATCAATGGCATCTGTATGTGGAGCTGGCGATGCCTTTCACCACTATTTGTAAAAATGATATATATAATATATTATAAATTTTCACTGCGAGCCTTTAATTATGCATCGACAGGGGAAAATGTCTCAAATAGAATGACAGCTCTGTCAGGAAAAGATTTATTCCTCGGTTTGGGTATATGTAAATAAGTGCACATTTTTCTGACGGACCATAGATTCCATTTAAAAAAAGTTGAACCATCTTCCTGACAAATATATTTGTGTAACATTTTATTATATATTTCAAAAGCAAAAATAAAACGAAACTTGAAAGATAGGTTAGTCATAAAAAGACCGAGGAAAAATTAACTTTACACGTTCAACACAGAATTAAAAGAATATAAAAATAATTAACAATTATGAATAAAAAGAATATACTAGGTATGTTTAAAAGACATTTTATTTTTGTTTACACGAATTACTCCTGTATCTACATAATAATAAACGTCGAGATGCTACCGCGTTTCATGTTACACAAATAATCACTGCTTTAATCGCTTAATTACACGAATCACTGCTTTTCACTTAATTACACGAATCACTGTTTTAATCGCTTACAGAAAAACAATTTTTCAACAAAAAGTTTCCTGTCAGGCAATATCCGACTACTTCAGAGACGCGATAGAATCCTGAAGCACAGCAGTCGAAAGACGAGCCAGCTGATATGGCGAACGCATGCGCAGTAGACGCGAGGCGCATGCGCAATAGACGCGAGGACTCACATCACATCACATCACAGGACACTTTTATAATATTTTCAGACCTCGAGAGGTACCCTATGCCCATATCTCGGCATCTACCGCAAAGTTATAATCGGAACAGGGCGCGTTGAAAAGCTTGTGTCCTACATATATAAAAAAAGTGTCGTCCGCATTCCGATCTGCTGCTTCGTTTCCCAGAAAATCGAGAAGCAAGAATCCACTTCCGGCATTTTGGAGTATATATACTTGGTAGCGTCTCGTCAACTCGCTTAAAAAAAATCTTTTTTTAAGTACTTGTCGTCGAGACGCTACCGCGTCTCGTGATAGGAACCCACAGGAAGAAACTGGTGAATTCTATTGCTATAAATGGGAACTGCCTGAGCTGCACGGAAATCGGAATTATCGGAATTGTATCAAGAACAACTTCGCGAAAAAAACTTGCCAACCCGTAACTAGTCGTAACTAGTCGTAAAACTTGCTAAGCCGTAATTTTTTCCAATAGAACGGAATTTTGTACAAGCTTTGAGTATGTATAGGTTGTAATTATCAAAAAATTGACATATTAAAAATGGTTGCGATTTTTTATTTGGTATCGGTCAATACAGGCCAGTACCAATCTACCTCTATAGATACGTTTCTGATAGGTTGCAAGCATACATACGCGGCATTCCACCCCGTTTCGAACGGTCAAAAATGCGACCACTTCCAAAAAAAATCATTATTTCACCACAGTTTATAATTATGTAAAAGAATTTTTTCAGAATTATCGTATCGTTTTTTTGTAATTTGTCAAACTCGATTTTTGTTGGCCGAAAAAAAATATTTTAGTCTATTTTCCATCTAAAAGCACCTTTTGCAATAATAAACACATTCGGAAAGTTCATCCAAAACTCCATCTTTTATTCCTTGAACATTTTTGCCTCCTCACAGAAGAAACTTTGTTTTCGTGAACATTTTTTTTTTTTCGAGATTTTAGTGTCAGAGTACTTAAAATAGTCTGAAACGTCCAGAAATGTGATTTTTAGCTGGCGTCTGGACGTGTGCGTGTGCGTGTGCGTGTGCGTGTGCGTGTGCGTGTGCGTGTGCGTGTGCGTGTGCGTGTGCGTGTGCGTGTGCGTGTGCGTGTGCGTGTGCGTGTGCGTGTGCGTGTGCGTGTGCGTGTGCGTGTGCGTGTGCGTGTGCGTGTGCGTGTGCGTGTGCGTGTGCGTGTGCGTGTGCGTGTGCGTGTGCGTGTGCGTGTGCGTGTGCGTGTGCGTGTGCGTGTGCGTGTGCGTGTGCGTGTGCGTGTGCGTGTGCGTGTGCGTGTGCGTGTGCGTGTGCGTGTGCGTGTGCGTGTGCGTGTGCGTGTGCGTGTGCGTGTGCGTGTGCGTGTGCGTGTGCGTGTGCGTGTGCGTGTGTGTGCGTGTGCGTGTGCGTGTGCGTGTGCGTGTGCGTGTGCGTGTGCGTGTGCGTGTGCGTGTGCGTGTGCGTGTGCGTGTGCGTGTGCGTGTGCGTGTGCGTGTGCGTGTGCGTGTGCGTGTGCGTGTGCGTGTGCGTGTGCGTGTGCGTGTGCGTGTGCGTGTGCGTGTGCGTGTGCGTGTGCGTGTGCGTGTGCGTGTGCGTGTGCGTGTGCGTGTGCGTGTGCGTGTGCGTGTGCGTGTGCGTGTGCGTGTGCGTGTGCGTGTGCGTGTGCGTGTGCGTGTGCGTGTGCGTGTGCGTGTGCGTGTGCGTGTGCGTGTGCGTGTGCGTGTGCGTGTGCGTGTGCGTGTGCGTGTGCGTGTGCGTGTGCGTGTGCGTGTGCGTGTGCGTGTGCGTGTGCGTGTGCGTGTGCGTGTGCGTGTGCGTGTGCGTGTGCGTGTGCGTGTGCGTGTGCGTGTGCGTGTGCGTGTGCGTGTGCGTGTGCGTGTGCGTGTGCGTGTGCGTGTGCGTGTGCGTGTGCGTGTGCGTGTGCGTGTGCGTGTGCGTGTGCGTGTGCGTGTGCGTGTGCGTGTGCGTGTGCGTGTGCGTGTGCGTGTGCGTGTGCGTGTGCGTGTGCGTGTGCGTGTGCGTGTGCGTGTGCGTGTGCGTGTGCGTGTGCGTGTGCGTGTGCGTGTGCGTGTGCGTGTGCGTGTGCGTGTGCGTGTGCGTGTGCGTGTGCGTGTGCGTGTGCGTGTGCGTGTGCGTGTGCGTGTGCGTGTGCGTGTGCGTGTGCGTGCGCGTGCGCGTGCGCGTGCGCGTGCGCGTGCGCGTGCGCGTGCGCGTGCGCGTGCGCGTGCGCGTGCGCGTGCGCGTGCGCGTGCGCGTGTGCGTGCGCGTGTGCGTGTGCGTGTGCGTGCGCGTGCGCGTGCGCGTGCGCGTGCGCGTGCGCGTGCGCGTGCGCGTGCGCGTGCGCGTGCGCGTGCGCGTGCGCGTGCGCGTGCGCGTGCGCGTGCGCGTGCGCGTGCGCGTGCGCGTGCGCGTGCGCGTGCGCGTGCGCGTGCGCGTGTGACATACATCGTTTAAAACGACTATAACTTGGAAACGGTTCGAGATAGCCAGTTGAAATTTGGTACACTAGTAGAGTGGTCACGTCTCTTCCCCCGGTGCAATTTTCATGATGATTGACACCTGTTTCGAGATTTTATGAAATTTTAAAATTTTTGAAAAAAGTTCGTGGTAGCTCTAACTTGCGTAAATTTTGAACGATCGTCCTGGAATTGCACATAAATATAATACTATGACCAAAGATCTTTGGTATTGAATTTGGCCGAAATCCGTCGAAGGGGTAAGATTTTATGGGATTTTAAGTTTTTCCGAGTTTTTTGAAAAATTATTAAAAACAGTCTAAGTCGAGTAAACATGGAGGTATCCATCGGAAATTTGACATGGGAATGGACTAACACTGTACAATGTTTGGTATTAAATTTGGCGAACATGGATCGAAACGTTAAAATGTTATGGGATTTTTAAATTTTTGAATTTTTTTGAAAAATTGTATTTTTTGTCCGACACGACTTTATGTATCAAGTGTCGCCTCAGGAGTAAAATAATTTAGAGACTTGTCATCGGTGGGGGAAAAATATATTGGACGTGGCCACAAAACGGTGAATATTGGATAATTGACTTAATAATTTCAAAAAAATCTTTTTCCCAAACTCTGTATTTTCGTTAATTAAAAAATAGGTGCACGGATGTAACAAAGCGAATACATCGGTGTATTTTTTCGCGCTGAACCTGAATCGGCCAGACGTTTTGCATAAAAGGCAAACACGACGTTGACGTTAAACAAGTTGAAAATTAAATTTTTCATATCGCTTCCTCATAAAAGTTGAAAATTGAAATTTTCATATGGCTTCCTCATATAAGTTGCAAATTGAAATTTTCATGTGGCTTTCTCATAAAAGCTGCAAATTGAAATTTTCATATGGCGTTCTCATAATGTTCCTTTATTTGCGAAGCTTCCTCTATGAGGAAGCCAACAATACAGAAAATGCTTCCTCATAGAAGAAGCTTCGCAAATAAAGGAACATTATGAGAACGCCATATGAAAATTTCAATTTGCAGCTTTTATGAGAAAGCCACATGAAAATTTCAATTTGCAACTTATATGAGGAAGCCATATGAAAATTTCAATTTTTTTTTGTATACCTAAAACTTTCAAAGATGCAGCGGTTTTAACAAAAAAATTACCAGTTTGGCATATCCTAAAAAAATGATCAAAAAATTCTGAAAAGTTACAAACATTTCTTTTAATAATTACGAATTGTGGTAAAATTACGATTTTTTGGAAATGGTCGAGTTTTTGACCGTTCGAATTGAGATAGAATGCCTCATTATATTCTATAAACATCAATTTACATTAATTCCGATTAAAGGACAATTTATTACTTCTTATTTCTTCCGATACAAACTTGTTTGTATTGTGACGAGTAATAAAAATATTGATTGTAGTTTTAATTTAATTTGCCGGTTCCCGGTCATTTCCGATTAATACGAATTGGGAGAAATACACAATTTCATATACACTGACAGTGCAATTCCGTTGACGCGATCGGTCAACGTTTGCTCATTTATTCCTATTGACAGATCGCAAAAAAAAAACATTTGATTCCGATTGTTCGACCGGGCAATATATTCCCATATATTGTTGTAAAATTCAAATCGTTGTAAGTCAAATAGGTCAATATCAATGTACACCGATTGATTTGTTTCTCATATGTATGTATATGCAATCAATATATATAATGTATGCAAATTTCGATTGATTCTTATCAAAGAATGATTCATCAACTCCTGTTCGTTCCTATTCAAACTCTGTAGCTGAGCATTATGATGATAGGCAGATTGATACCTATTGCGTTCTAGCTCAACTGTAAGTTGCCGTTTCTTATTCATTCCGAAAGAAACGATAACGAAATTGATCAACTCTTGTCGATTCATTCCGATTAATCGCGACCCGGGAGCAATACGCAATTTCCTGTTAATAGCTATAGAGATTCAGTCATCGAGGTCAGTCAACGATACCTGATTCATTCCAGTTGACAGTTTATCGGAAAGAAACACATTGAATCCGGTTGTTTGACGGGACAAGACATTCCCATAGAAACATTATACTTACCGATAGATCCCGATATATGATCAAACAATACAACCCATTTCAATCCCATAAGCTCGATATAGAGCCACTTTTCAACGGTACTTTCCGATTAAATCTTGTATAAAAGTAAAATGGGGGAATTTCCTATACAATCCGATTCGTTATTTCAATGGGAAAGTGAGCATTCTATGGGATATTACCAGGACAAAAAACTCATTCAAACCAATACGTCGTCGAAAAATAATATTTCCTATCGGGAAGCCAATTTTATCGGATAATAACGATACGTTGCGATTGATATCACGTGCCAATTCAATCCTACTGATACCTATTCATTTCCAATGGGAGCGCAAATTGCTCTCCGATTAAGACTATTCATTCCGATTGAAATCCTATGGGTCACAATCGGTTTCAATCAGTATCTATAGGATTTTCTAAGCAGAGTTGGCACGCGTCATTGGGCGGTGATGAAAAATCGTTTATTCGACGCGAACAAGCAACCGCAGCTGCAGCTCAGCCTCCTCACCAGTTCTCATTTATGCAGTTCGCGAAATAAGTACTCATCGCTGCCAGAAGTTCTGCCGTTAACGAATACGCGGGAAGCACGCTTTGAGTAGCGTAGACGTAGATGAAATTGAGATTTCGTCATTGTCCCGTGGGTCTTGCTTGCTACGATTTAGATTATTTACTGTTCACCGGCTACGAATATTGGGTGATGTACATTCCAGAAACATTGGATACCTATTACTCAACGTAACCTACACATTCACTATGTACATCCGAACTATATTTGCCCGGAGACTCCATGTCCTATTCCAGATCATTATCACTTTCCTGAGTAACAATTATATGTTCATCCTGCAACACAGTACCGTGTCGATGCCAAGTAATAACAAAAAAATAATTGCGGAAAAAGTTTGACAAGGTTCGTAAATATCGTGAATTTCTGTTTTTCTTCACATTAATCAACGATACATTATTTGAAATTTGGAACATACTTTCATTGTATAATATCCATACAAGCTTAGAATTAAATAGGTAGAATTAAGCGCAGAATTAAAGAGCACCAAGCAACTGCGAGATATCGTTATATTTTTTTCATGTAATTTTGATTTTGCTCGTCTTGTACACCCTTCCCCGCTGTCTTCCTCGCTATCTTTCCTACTGTTTCTCCCGGTGTCTTGTCTAATGTCGCAGAACCTGTCATATGACAGGAGGTGCATCCCCTCCGATGTAGGCAGACCTTCGCACGGACATTTCGTGTACTCCAACACGGCAAAATACTTCGTTCTGATTGGTTCGTTCATTCAAATTTATAATGCTTATAACTAATTAACTATTGCGAATTTTCAAAAACGGCTTTGTAACTTTGCTCACATCACTATCAACTACCTGCCAGCAAGGTATGTGAAAAACTTCCTGAATCACCCTGTATACAAATACCACGTAATAACACTTATACAAAATACCATATCATCTCTTTGTTTTTTTCGTATACTCTGCATGAGGTAACATTTTCGGAGAAAATTAATCGAAATTCCACATTTCATCATTTTCACATTACGCAAAAAAAAATGCTGAAAATGTATACTATAATTTTCTCCCATATAAACGACAAAAATGGATGAAACATCGATTTTGTTATTTCAACGTTACGAGTATGATTCCTTTTACTTTGCAATTCGTAGAAACTAGAGGAGACTATTGGCGAGGTGACTATCGAGGTGAAAAACGACAGATATTAAAATGGACCCTCCGAAGCTGTCGTACTTTGTACAATATAACGTTCTACAATATAATGTTGTATACGATATAACTTTGTACGATATAACGTTGTACGATATAACGTTCTATAATATAATGTTGTACGATATAACTTTGTACGATATAACGTTGTACGATATAACGGTGTACGATGTGACGTTGTACGATGTGACGTTGTACGATGTGACGTTGTACGATGTGACGTTGTACGATGTGACGTTGTACGATGTGACGTTGTACGATGTGACGTTGTACGATGTGACGTTGTACGATGTGACGTTGTACGATGTGACGTTGTACGATGTGACGTTGTACGATGTGACGTTGTACGATGTGACGTTGTACGATGTGACGTTGTACGATGTGACGTTGTACGATGTGACGTTGTACGATGTGACGTTGTACGATGTGACGTTGTACGATGTGACGTTGTACGATGTGACGTTGTACGATGTGACGTTGTACGATGTGACGTTGTACGATGTGACGTTGTACGATGTGACGTTGTACGATGTGACGTTGTACGATGTGACGTTGTACGATGTGACGTTGTACGATGTGACGTTGTACGATGTGACGTTGTACGATGTGACGTTGTACGATGTGACGTTGTACGATGTGACGTTGTACGATGTGACGTTGTACGATGTGACGTTGTACGATGTGACGTTGTACGATGTGACGTTGTACGATGTGACGTTGTACGATGTGACGTTGTACGATGTGACGTTGTACGATGTGACGTTGTACGATGTGACGTTGTACGATGTGACGTTGTACGATGTGACGTTGTACGATGTGACGTTGTACGATGTGACGTTGTACGATGTGACGTTGTACGATGTGACGTTGTACGATGTGACGTTGTACGATGTGACGTTGTACGATGTGACGTTGTACGATGTGACGTTGTACGATGTGACGTTGTACGATGTGACGTTGTACGATGTGACGTTGTACGATGTGACGTTGTACGATGTGACGTTGTACGATGTGACGTTGTACGATGTGACGTTGTACGATGTGACGTTGTACGATGTGACGTTGTACGATGTGACGTTGTACGATGTGACGTTGTACGATGTGACGTTGTACGATGTGACGTTGTACGATGTGACGTTGTACGATGTGACGTTGTACGATGTGACGTTGTACGATGTGACGTTGTACGATGTGACGTTGTACGATGTGACGTTGTACGATGTGACGTTGTACGATGTGACGTTGTACGATGTGACGTTGTACGATGTGACGTTGTACGATGTGACGTTGTACGATGTGACGTTGTACGATGTGACGTTGTACGATGTGACGTTGTACGATGTGACGTTGTACGATGTGACGTTGTACGATGTGACGTTGTACGATGTGACGTTGTACGATGTGACGTTGTACGATGTGACGTTGTACGATGTGACGTTGTACGATGTGACGTTGTACGATGTGACGTTGTACGATGTGACGTTGTACGATGTGACGTTGTACGATGTGACGTTGTACGATGTGACGTTGTACGATGTGACGTTGTACGATGTGACGTTGTACGATGTGACGTTGTACGATGTGACGTTGTACGATGTGACGTTGTACGATGTGACGTTGTACGATGTGACGTTGTACGATGTGACGTTGTACGATGTGACGTTGTACGATGTGACGTTGTACGATGTGACGTTGTACGATGTGACGTTGTACGATGTGACGTTGTACGATGTGACGTTGTACGATGTGACGTTGTACGATGTGACGTTGTACGATGTGACGTTGTACGATGTGACGTTGTACGATGTGACGTTGTACGATGTGACGTTGTACGATGTGACGTTGTACGATGTGACGTTGTACGATGTGACGTTGTACGATGTGACGTTGTACGATGTGACGTTGTACGATGTGACGTTGTACGATGTGACGTTGTACGATGTGACGTTGTACGATGTGACGTTGTACGATGTGACGTTGTACGATGTGACGTTGTACGATGTGACGTTGTACGATGTGACGTTGTACGACGTGACGTTGTACGACGTGACGTTGTACGACGTGACGTTGTACGACGTGACGTTGTACGACGTGACGTTGTACGACGTGACGTTGTACGACGTGACGTTGTACGACGTGACGTTGTACGACGTGACGTTGTACGACGTGACGTTGTACGACGTGACGTTGTACGACGTGACGTTGTACGACGTGACGTTGTACGACGTGACGTTGTACGACGTGACGTTGTACGACGTGACGTTGTACGACGTGACGTTGTACGACGTGACGTTGTACGACGTGACGTTGTACGACGTGACGTTGTACGACGTGACGTTGTACGACGTGACGTTGTACGACGTGACGTTGTACGACGTGACGTTGTACGACGTGACGTTGTACGACGTGACGTTGTACGACGTGACGTTGTACGACGTGACGTTGTACGACGTGACGTTGTACGACGTGACGTTGTACGACGTGACGTTGTACGACGTGACGTTGTACGACGTGACGTTGTACGACGTGACGTTGTACGACGTGACGTTGTACGACGTGACGTTGTACGACGTGACGTTGTACGACGTGACGTTGTACGACGTGACGTTGTACGACGTGACGTTGTACGACGTGACGTTGTACGACGTGACGTTGTACGACGTGACGTTGTACGACGTGACGTTGTACGACGTGACGTTGTACGACGTGACGTTGTACGACGTGACGTTGTACGACGTGACGTTGTACGACGTGACGTTGTACGACGTGACGTTGTACGACGTGACGTTGTACGACGTGACGTTGTACGACGTGACGTTGTACGACGTGACGTTGTACGAGTGACGTTGTACGATGTGACGTTGTACGATGTTGTGACGTTGTACGATGTGACGTTGTACGATGTGACGTTGTACGATGTTGTGACGTTGTACGATGTGACGTTGTACGATGTGACGTTGTACGATGTGACGTTGTACGATGTGACGTTGTACGATGTTGTGACGTTGTACGATGTGACGTTGTACGATGTGACGTTGTACGATGTGACGTTGTACGATGTTGTGACGTTGTACGATGTGACGTTGTACGATGTGAAGTTGTACGATGTGACGTTGTACGATGTGTGACGTTGTACGATGTTTTGACGTTGTACGATGTGACGTTGTACGATGTGACGTTGTACGATGTGACGTTGTACGATGTTGTGACGTTGTACGATGTGACGTTGTACGATGTGACGTTGTACGATGTGACGTTGTACGATGTGTGACGTTGTACGATGTGTCGTTGTACGATGTTGTGACGTTGTACGATGTTGTGACGTTGTACGACGTGACGTTGTACGATGTGACGTTGTACGATGTTGTGACGTTGTACGATGTGACGTTGTACGATGTGACGTTGTACGATGTTGTGACGTTGTACGATGTGACGTTGTACGATGTGACGTTGTACGATGTTGTGACGTTGTACGATGTGACGTTGTACGATGTGACGTTGTACGATGTTGTGACGTTGTACGATGTGACGTTGTACGATGTGACGTTGTACGATGTGACGTTGTACGATGTGACGTTGTACGATGTTGTGACGTTGTACGATGTGACGTTGTACGATGTGACGTTGTACGATGTTGTGACGTTGTACGATGTGACGTTGTACGATGTGACGTTGTACGATGTTGTGACGTTGTACGATGTGACGTTGTACGATGTGACGTTGTACGATGTTGTGACGTTGTACGATGTTGTGACGTTGTACGATGTGACGTTGTACGATGTGACGTTGTACGATGTGACGTTGTACGATGTTGTGACGTTGTACGATGTGACGTTGTACGATGTGACGTTGTACGATGTGACGTTGTACGATGTTGTGACGTTGTACGATGTGACGTTGTACGATGTGACGTTGTACGATGTTGTGACGTTGTACGATGTGACGTTGTACGATGTGACGTTGTACGATGTTGTGACGTTGTACGATGTGACGTTGTACGATGTGACGTTGTACGATGTTGTGACGTTGTACGATGTGACGTTGTACGATGTGACGTTGTACGATGTGACGTTGTACGATGTTGTGACGTTGTACGATGTGACGTTGTACGATGTGACGTTGTACGATGTTGTGACGTTGTACGATGTGACGTTGTACGATGTGACGTTGTACGATGTTGTGACGTTGTACGATGTGACGTTGTACGATGTGACGTTGTACGATGTGACGTTGTACGATGTGACGTTGTACGATGTTGTGACGTTGTACGATGTGACGTTGTACGATGTGACGTTGTACGATGTTGTGACGTTGTACGATGTGACGTTGTACGATGTGACGTTGTACGATGTGACGTTGTACGATGTGACGTTGTACGATGTGACGTTGTACGATGTGACGTTGTACGATGTTGTGACGTTGTACGATGTGACGTTGTACGATGTGACGTTGTACGATGTTGTGACGTTGTACGATGTGACGTTGTACGATGTGACGTTGTACGATGTGACGTTGTACGATGTGACGTTGTACGATGTTGTGACGTTGTACGATGTGACGTTGTACGATGTGACGTTGTACGATGTTGTGACGTTGTACGATGTGACGTTGTACGATGTGACGTTGTACGATGTTGTGACGTTGTACGATGTGACGTTGTACGATGTGACGTTGTACGATGTTGTGACGTTGTACGATGTGACGTTGTACGATGTGACGTTGTACGATGTGACGTTGTACGATGTTGTGACGTTGTACGATGTGACGTTGTACGATGTGACGTTGTACGATGTTGTGACGTTGTACGATGTGACGTTGTACGATGTGACGTTGTACGATGTTGTGACGTTGTACGATGTGACGTTGTACGATGTTGTGACGTTGTACGATGTGACGTTGTACGATGTGACGTTGTACGATGTTGTGACGTTGTACGATGTGACGTTGTACGATGTGACGTTGTACGATGTGACGTTGTACGATGTTGTGACGTTGTACGATGTGACGTTGTACGATGTGACGTTGTACGATGTTGTGACGTTGTACGATGTGACGTTGTACGATGTGACGTTGTACGATGTGACGTTGTACGATGTTGTGACGTTGTACGATGTGACGTTGTACGATGTGACGTTGTACGATGTGACGTTGTACGATGTGACGTTGTACGATGTGACGTTGTACGATGTGACGTTGTACGATGTTGTGACGTTGTACGATGTGACGTTGTACGATGTGACGTTGTACGATGTTGTGACGTTGTACGATGTGACGTTGTACGATGTGACGTTGTACGGTGACGTTGTACGATGTGACGTTGTACGATGTGACGTTGTACGATGTGACGTTGTACGATGTGACGTTGTACGATGTGACGTTGTACGATGTGACGTTGTACGATGTGACGTTGTACGATGTTGTGACGTTGTACGATGTGACGTTGTACGATGTGACGTTGTACGATGTGACGTTGTACGATGTGACGTTGTACGATGTGACGTTGTACGATGTGACGTTGTACGATGTTGTGACGTTGTACGATGTGACGTTGTACGATGTGACGTTGTACGATGTTGTGACGTTGTACGATGTGACGTTGTACGATGTGACGTTGTACGATGTTGTGACGTTGTACGATGTGACGTTGTACGATGTGACGTTGTACGATGTTGTGACGTTGTACGATGTGACGTTGTACGATGTGACGTTGTACGATGTTGTGACGTTGTACGATGTGACGTTGTACGATGTGACGTTGTACGATGTGTGTCGTTGTACGATGTGACGTTGTACGATGTGACGTTGTACGATGTGACGTTGTACGATGTGACGTTGTACGATTGTGACGTTGTACGATGTGACGTTGTACGATGTGACGTTGTACGATGTGACGTTGTACGATGTGACGTTGTACGATGTGACGTTGTACGATGTTACGTTGTACGATGTTGTGACGTTGTACGATGTGACGTTGTACGATGTGACGTTGTACGATGTTGTGACGTTGTACGATGTGACGTTGTACGATGTGACGTTGTACGATGTTGTGACGTTGTACGATGTGACGTTGTACGATGTGACGTTGTACGATGTTGTGACGTTGTACGATGTGACGTTGTACGATGTGACGTTGTACGATGTGACGTTGTACGATGTGTGACGTTGTACGATGTGACGTTGTACGATGTTGTGACGTTGTACGATGTGACGTTGTACGATGTGACGTTGTACGATGTTGTGACGTTGTACGATGTGTGACGTTGTACGATGTGACGTTGTACGATGTGACGTTGTACGATGTTGTGACGTTGTACGATGTGACGTTGTACGATGTGACGTTGTACGATGTTGTGACGTTGTACGATGTGACGTTGTACGATGTGACGTTGTACGATGTTGTGACGTTGTACGATGTGACGTTGTTCGATGTGACGTTGTACGATGTGTGACGTTGTACGATGTTGTGACGTTGTACGATGTGACGTTGTACGATGTGACGTTGTACGATGTTGTGACGTTGTACGATGTGACGTTGTACGATGTGACGTTGTACGATGTGACGTTGTACGATGTTGTGACGTTGTACGATGTTGTGACGTTGTACGATGTGACGTTGTACGATGTGACGTTGTACGATGTTGTGACGTTGTACGAGGTGACGTTGTACGATGTGACGTTGTACGATGTTGTGACGTTGTACGATGTGACGTTGTACGATGTGACGTTGTACGATGTGACGTTGTACGATGTTGTGACGTTGTACGATGTGACGTTGTACGATGTGACGTTGTACGATGTTGTGACGTTGTACGATGTGACGTTGTACGATGTGACGTTGTACGATGTTGTGACGTTGTACGATGTGACGTTGTACGATGTGACGTTGTACGATGTGACGTTGTACGATGTTGTGACGTTGTACGATGTGACGTTGTACGATGTGACGTTGTACGATGTTGTGACGTTGTACGATGTGACGTTGTACGATGTGACGTTGTACGATGTTGTGACGTTGTACGATGTGACGTTGTACGATGTGACGTTGTACGATGTTGTGACGTTGTACGATGTGACGTTGTACGATGTGACGTTGTACGATGTTGTGACGTTGTACGATGTGACGTTGTACGATGTGACGTTGTACGATGTTGTGACGTTGTACGATGTGACGTTGTACGATGTGACGTTGTACGATGTTGTGACGTTGTACGATGTGACGTTGTACGATGTGACGTTGTACGATGTTGTGACGTTGTACGATGTGACGTTGTACGATGTGACGTTGTACGATGTGACGTTGTACGATGTGACGTTGTACGATGTTGTGACGTTGTACGATGTGACGTTGTACGATGTGACGTTGTACGATGTGACGTTGTACGATGTGACGTTGTACGATGTGACGTTGTACGATGTGACGTTGTACGATGTGACGTTGTACGATGTGACGTTGTACGTTGTGACGTTGTACGATGTGACGTTGTACGATGTTGTGACGTTGTACGATGTGACGTTGTACGATGTGACGTTGTACGATGTGACGTTGTACGATGTGTGACGTTGTACGATGTGACGTTGTACGATGTGACGTTGTACGATGTGACGTTGTACGATGTTGTGACGTTGTACGATGTTGTGACGTTGTACGATGTGACGTTGTACGATGTTGTGACGTTGTACGATGTGACGTTGTACGATGTGACGTTGTACGATGTGTGACGTTGTACGATGTTGTGACGTTGTACGATGTTGTGACGTTGTACGATGTGACGTTGTACGATGTGACGTTGTACGATGTTGTGACGTTGTACGATGTGACGTTGTACGATGTGACGTTGTACGATGTTGTGACGTTGTACGATGTGACGTTGTACGATGTGACGTTGTACGATGTGACGTTGTACGATGTTGTGACGTTGTACGATGTGACGTTGTACGATGTGACGTTGTACGATGTGACGTTGTACGATGTGACGTTGTACGATGTTGTGACGTTGTACGATGTGACGTTGTACGATGTGACGTTGTACGATGTGACGTTGTACGATGTGACGTTGTACGATGTTGTGACGTTGTACGATGTGACGTTGTACGATGTGACGTTGTACGATGTTGTGACGTTGTACGATGTGACGTTGTACGATGTGACGTTGTACGATGTTGTGACGTTGTACGATGTGACGTTGTACGATGTGACGTTGTACGATGTGACGTTGTACGATGTTGTGACGTTGTACGATGTTGTGACGTTGTACGATGTGACGTTGTACGATGTGACGTTGTACGATGTTGTGACGTTGTACGATGTGACGTTGTACGATGTGACGTTGTACGATGTTGTGACGTTGTACGATGTGACGTTGTACGATGTGACGTTGTACGATGTTGTGACGTTGTACGATGTGACGTTGTACGATGTGACGTTGTACGATGTTGTGACGTTGTACGATGTGACGTTGTACGATGTGACGTTGTACGATGTTGTGACGTTGTACGATGTGTCGTTGTTCGATGTGTGACGTTGTACGATGTTGTGACGTTGTACGATGTGACGTTGTACGATGTTGTGACGTTGTACGATGTGACGTTGTACGATGTGACGTTGTACGATGTTGTGACGTTGTACGATGTGACGTTGTACGATGTGACGTTGTACGATGTTGTGACGTTGTACGATGTGACGTTGTACGATGTGACGTTGTACGATGTGACGTTGTACGATGTTGTGACGTTGTACGATGTGACGTTGTACGATGTGACGTTGTACGATGTTGTGACGTTGTACGATGTGACGTTGTACGATGTGTGACGTTGTACGATGTGACGTTGTACGATGTGACGTTGTACGATGTTGTGACGTTGTACGATGTGACGTTGTACGATGTGACGTTGTACGATGTTGTGACGTTGTACGATGTGACGTTGTACGATGTGACGTTGTACGATGTTGTGACGTTGTACGATGTGACGTTGTACGATGTGACGTTGTACGATGTTGTGACGTTGTACGATGTGACGTTGTACGATGTGACGTTGTACGATGTGACGTTGTACGATGTTGTGACGTTGTACGATGTGACGTTGTACGATGTGACGTTGTACGATGTTGTGACGTTGTACGATGTGACGTTGTACGATGTGACGTTGTACGATGTTGTGACGTTGTACGATGTGACGTTGTACGATGTGACGTTGTACGATGTTGTGACGTTGTACGATGTGACGTTGTACGATGTGACGTTGTACGATGTGACGTTGTACGATGTGACGTTGTACGATGTGACGTTGTACGATGTGACGTTGTACGATGTGACGTTGTACGATGTGACGTTGTACGATGTGACGTTGTACGATGTTGTGACGTTGTACGATGTGACGTTGTACGATGTGACGTTGTACGATGTTGTGACGTTGTACGATGTGACGTTGTACGATGTGACGTTGTACGATGTGACGTTGTACGATGTTGTGACGTTGTACGATGTGACGTTGTACGATGTGACGTTGTACGATGTTGTGACGTTGTACGATGTGACGTTGTACGATGTGACGTTGTACGATGTTGTGACGTTGTACGATGTGACGTTGTACGATGTTGTGACGTTGTACGATGTGACGTTGTACGATGTGACGATGTACGATGTGACGTTGTACGATGTTGTGACGTTGTACGATGTGACGTTGTACGATGTGACGTTGTACGATGTGACGTTGTACGATGTGACGTTGTACGATGTTGTGACGTTGTACGATGTGACGTTGTACGATGTGACGTTGTACGATGTTGTGACGTTGTACGATGTGACGTTGTACGATGTGACGTTGTACGATGTTGTGACGTTGTACGATGTGACGTTGTACGATGTGACGTTGTACGATGTGACGTTGTACGATGTGACGTTGTACGATGTTGTGACGTTGTACGATGTGACGTTGTACGATGTGACGTTGTACGATGTTGTGACGTTGTACGATGTGACGTTGTACGATGTGACGTTGTACGATGTGACGTTGTACGATGTGACGTTGTACGATGTGACGTTGTACGATGTGACGTTGTACGATGTGACGTTGTACGATGTGACGTTGTACGATGTGACGTTGTACGATGTTGTGACGTTGTACGATGTGACGTTGTACGATGTGACGTTGTACGATGTTGTGACGTTGTACGATGTGACGTTGTACGATGTGACGTTGTACGATGTTGTGACGTTGTACGATGTTGTGACGTTGTACGATGTGACGTTGTACGATGTGACGTTGTACGATGTTGTGACGTTGTACGATGTGACGTTGTACGATGTGACGTTGTACGATGTTGTGACGTTGTACGATGTGACGTTGTACGATGTGACGTTGTACGATGTTGTGACGTTGTACGATGTGACGTTGTACGATGTGACGTTGTACGATGTTGTGACGTTGTACGATGTTGTGACGTTGTACGATGTGACGTTGTACGATGTTGTGACGTTGTACGATGTTGTGACGTTGTACGATGTGACGTTGTACGATGTTGTGACGTTGTACGATGTTGTGACGTTGTACGATGTGACGTTGTACGATGTTGTGACGTTGTACGATGTGACGTTGTACGATGTGACGTTGTACGATGTTGTGACGTTGTACGATGTGACGTTGTACGATGTGACGTTGTACGATGTGACGTTGTACGATGTTGTGACGTTGTACGATGTGACGTTGTACGATGTGACGTTGTACGATGTTGTGACGTTGTACGATGTGACGTTGTACGATGTGACGTTGTACGATGTGACGTTGTACGATGTGACGTTGTACGATGTTGTGACGTTGTACGATGTGACGTTGTACGATGTGACGTTGTACGATGTGACGTTGTACGATGTTGTGACGTTGTACGATGTGACGTTGTACGATGTGACGTTGTACGATGTTGTGACGTTGTACGATGTGACGTTGTACGATGTGACGTTGTACGATGTGACGTTGTACGATGTTGTGACGTTGTACGATGTGACGTTGTACGATGTGACGTTGTACGATGTTGTGACGTTGTACGATGTGACGTTGTACGATGTGACGTTGTACGATGTGACGTTGTACGATGTTGTGACGTTGTACGATGTGACGTTGTACGATGTGACGTTGTACGATGTGTCGTTGTACGATGTTGTGACGTTGTACGATGTGACGTTGTACGATGTGACGTTGTACGATGTTGTGACGTTGTACGATGTGACGTTGTACGATGTTGTGACGTTGTACGATGTTGTGACGTTGTACGATGTGACGTTGTACGATGTGACGTTGTACGATGTTGTGACGTTGTACGATGTGACGTTGTACGATGTGACGTTGTACGATGTTGTGACGTTGTACGATGTGACGTTGTACGATGTGACGTTGTACGATGTGACGTTGTACGATGTGACGTTGTACGATGTGACGTTGTACGATGTTGTGACGTTGTACGATGTGACGTTGTACGATGTGTGACGTTGTACGATGTGACGTTGTACGATGTGACGTTGTACGATGTGACGTTGTACGATGTGACGTTGTACGATGTTGTGACGTTGTACGATGTGACGTTGTACGATGTTGTGACGTTGTACGATGTGACGTTGTACGATGTGACGTTGTACGATGTGACGTTGTACGATGTTGTGACGTTGTACGATGTGACGTTGTACGATGTGACGTTGTACGATGTTGTGACGTTGTACGATGTGACGTTGTACGATGTGACGTTGTACGATGTGACGTTGTACGATGTTGTGACGTTGTACGATGTGACGTTGTACGATGTGACGTTGTACGATGTGACGTTGTACGATGTGACGTTGTACGATGTGACGTTGTACGATGTGACGTTGTACGATGTGTGACGTTGTACGATGTGACGTTGTACGATGTTGTGACGTTGTACGATGTGACGTTGTACGATGTGACGTTGTACGATGTTGTGACGTTGTACGATGTGACGTTGTACGATGTGACGTTGTACGATGTTGTGACGTTGTACGATGTGACGTTGTACGATGTGACGTTGTACGATGTGACGTTGTACGATGTTGTGACGTTGTACGATGTGACGTTGTACGATGTGACGTTGTACGATGTTGTGACGTTGTACGATGTGACGTTGTACGATGTGACGTTGTACGATGTTGTGACGTTGTACGATGTGACGTTGTACGATGTGACGTTGTACGATGTTGTGACGTTGTACGATGTGACGTTGTACGATGTGACGTTGTACGATGTGACGTTGTACGATGTTGTGACGTTGTACGATGTGACGTTGTACGATGTGACGTTGTACGATGTTGTGACGTTGTACGATGTGACGTTGTACGATGTGACGTTGTACGATGTTGTGACGTTGTACGATGTGACGTTGTACGATGTGACGTTGTACGATGTTGTGACGTTGTACGATGTGACGTTGTACGATGTGACGTTGTACGATGTTGTGACGTTGTACGATGTGACGTTGTACGATGTGACGTTGTACGATGTTGTGACGTTGTACGATGTGACGTTGTACGATGTGACGTTGTACGATGTGACGTTGTACGATGTTGTGACGTTGTACGATGTGACGTTGTACGATGTGACGTTGTACGATGTTGTGACGTTGTACGATGTGACGTTGTACGATGTTGTGACGTTGTACGATGTGACGTTGTACGATGTGACGTTGTACGTTGTGACGTTGTACGATGTGACGTTGTACGATGTGACGTTGTACGATGTGACGTTGTACGATGTTGTGACGTTGTACGATGTGACGTTGTACGATGTGACGTTGTACGATGTGACGTTGTACGATGTTGTGACGTTGTACGATGTGACGTTGTACGATGTGACGTTGTACGATGTGACGTTGTACGATGTGACGTTGTACGATGTGACGTTGTACGATGTTGTGACGTTGTACGATGTGACGTTGTACGATGTGACGTTGTACGATGTTGTGACGTTGTACGATGTGACGTTGTACGATGTGACGTTGTACGATGTGACGTTGTACGATGTTGTGACGTTGTACGATGTGACGTTGTACGATGTGACGTTGTACGATGTGACGTTGTACGATGTTGTGACGTTGTACGATGTGACGTTGTACGATGTTGTGACGTTGTACGATGTGACGTTGTACGATGTGACGTTGTACGATGTTGTGACGTTGTACGATGTGAAGTTGTACGATGTGACGTTGTACGATGTTGTGACGTTGTACGATGTGACGTTGTACGATGTGACGTTGTACGATGTGACGTTGTACGATGTGACGTTGTACGATGTGACGTTGTACGATGTGACGTTGTACGATGTTGTGACGTTGTACGATGTGACGTTGTACGATGTTGTGACGTTGTACGATGTGACGTTGTACGATGTGACGTTGTACGATGTTGTGACGTTGTACGATGTGACGTTGTACGATGTTGTGACGTTGTACGATGTGACGTTGTACGATGTGACGTTGTACGATGTTGTGACGTTGTACGATGTGACGTTGTACGATGTGACGTTGTACGATGTGACGTTGTACGATGTTGTGACGTTGTACGATGTGACGTTGTACGATGTGACGTTGTACGATGTGACGTTGTACGATGTTGTGACGTTGTACGATGTGACGTTGTACGATGTGACGTTGTACGATGTGACGTTGTACGATGTTGTGACGTTGTACGATGTGACGTTGTACGATGTGACGTTGTACGATGTGACGTTGTACGATGTGACGTTGTACGATGTGACGTTGTACGATGTGACGTTGTACGATGTGACGTTGTACGATGTGACGTTGTACGATGTGACGTTGTACGATGTTGTGACGTTGTACGATGTGACGTTGTACGATGTGACGTTGTACGATGTTGTGACGTTGTACGATGTGACGTTGTACGATGTGACGTTGTACGATGTTGTGACGTTGTACGATGTTGTGACGTTGTACGATGTGACGTTGTACGATGTGACGTTGTACGATGTGACGTTGTACGATGTTGTGACGTTGTACGATGTGACGTTGTACGATGTTGTGACGTTGTACGATGTGACGTTGTACGATGTGACGTTGTACGATGTTGTGACGTTGTACGATGTGACGTTGTACGATGTGACGTTGTACGATGTGACGTTGTACGATGTTGTGACGTTGTACGATGTGACGTTGTACGATGTTGTGACGTTGTACGATGTGACGTTGTACGATGTGACGTTGTACGATGTGACGTTGTACGATGTTGTGACGTTGTACGATGTGACGTTGTACGATGTGACGTTGTACGATGTTGTGACGTTGTACGATGTGACGTTGTACGATGTGACGTTGTACGATGTTGTGACGTTGTACGATGTGACGTTGTACGATGTGACGTTGTACGATGTGACGTTGTACGATGTTGTGACGTTGTACGATGTGACGTTGTACGATGTGACGTTGTACGATGTGACGTTGTACGATGTTGTGACGTTGTACGATGTGACGTTGTACGATGTGACGTTGTACGATGTTGTGACGTTGTACGATGTGACGTTGTACGATGTGACGTTGTACGATGTTGTGACGTTGTACGATGTGACGTTGTACGATGTGACGTTGTACGATGTTGTGACGTTGTACGATGTGACGTTGTACGATGTTGTGACGTTGTACGATGTGACGTTGTACGATGTGACGTTGTACGATGTGACGTTGTACGATGTTGTGACGTTGTACGATGTGACGTTGTACGATGTGACGTTGTACGATGTTGTGACGTTGTACGATGTGACGTTGTACGATGTGACGTTGTACGATGTTGTGACGTTGTACGATGTGACGTTGTACGATGTGACGTTGTACGATGTGACGTTGTACGATGTTGTGACGTTGTACGATGTGACGTTGTACGATGTGACGTTGTACGATGTGACGTTGTACGATGTTGTGACGTTGTACGATGTGACGTTGTACGATGTGACGTTGTACGATGTGACGTTGTACGATGTTGTGACGTTGTACGATGTGACGTTGTACGATGTGACGTTGTACGATGTGACGTTGTACGATGTGACGTTGTACGATGTGACGTTGTACGATGTTGTGACGTTGTACGATGTGACGTTGTACGATGTGACGTTGTACGATGTGACGTTGTACGATGTGACGTTGTACGATGTGACGTTGTACGATGTGACGTTGTACGATGTTGTGACGTTGTACGATGTGACGTTGTACGATGTGACGTTGTACGATGTGACGTTGTACGATGTGACGTTGTACGATGTTGTGACGTTGTACGATGTGTCGTTGTACGATGTGACGTTGTACGATGTGACGTTGTACGATGTGACGTTGTACGATGTGACGTTGTACGATGTTGTGACGTTGTACGATGTGACGTTGTACGATGTGACGTTGTACGATGTGACGTTGTACGATGTTGTGACGTTGTACGATGTGACGTTGTACGATGTGACGTTGTACGATGTGACGTTGTACGATGTTGTGACGTTGTACGATGTGACGTTGTACGATGTTGTGACGTTGTACGATGTTGTGACGTTGTACGATGTGACGTTGTACGATGTGACGTTGTACGATGTGACGTTATACGATGTGACGTTGTACGATGTTGTGACGTTGTACGATGTGACGTTGTACGATGTGACGTTGTACGATGTGACGTTGTACGATGTGACGTTGTACGATGTTGTGACGTTGTACGATGTGACGTTGTACGATGTGACGTTGTACGATGTTGTGACGTTGTACGATGTGACGTTGTACGATGTGACGTTGTACGATGTGACGTTGTACGATGTGACGTTGTACGATGTGACGTTGTACGATGTGACGTTGTACGATGTGACGTTGTACGATGTGACGTTGTACGATGTGACGTTGTACGATGTGACGTTGTACGATGTGACGTTGTACGATGTGACGTTGTACGATGTGACGTTGTACGATGTGACGTTGTACGATGTGACGTTGTACGATGTGACGTTGTACGATGTGACGTTGTACGATGTGACGTTGTACGATGTGACGTTGTACGATGTGACGTTGTACGATGTGACGTTGTACGATGTGACGTTGTACGATGTGACGTTGTACGATGTGACGTTGTACGATGTGACGTTGTACGATGTGACGTTGTACGATGTGACGTTGTACGATGTGACGTTGTACGATGTGACGTTGTACGATGTGACGTTGTACGATGTGACGTTGTACGATGTGACGTTGTACGATGTTGTGACGTTGTACGATGTGACGTTGTACGATGTGACGTTGTACGATGTGACGTTGTACGATGTTGTGACGTTGTACGATGTGACGTTGTACGATGTTGTGACGTTGTACGATGTGACGTTGTACGATGTGACGTTGTACGATGTGACGTTGTACGATGTGACGTTGTACGATGTGACGTTGTACGATGTTGTGACGTTGTACGATGTGACGTTGTACGATGTGACGTTGTACGATGTGACGTTGTACGATGTGACGTTGTACGATGTTGTGACGTTGTACGATGTGACGTTGTACGATGTGACGTTGTACGATGTGACGTTGTACGATGTTGTGACGTTGTACGATGTGACGTTGTACGATGTTGTGACGTTGTACGATGTGACGTTGTACGATGTTGTGACGTTGTACGATGTGACGTTGTACGATGTGACGTTGTACGATGTGACGTTGTACGATGTGACGTTGTACGATGTGACGTTGTACGATGTGACGTTGTACGATGTGACGTTGTACGATGTGACGTTGTACGATGTGACGTTGTACGATGTGACGTTGTACGATGTGACGTTGTACGATGTGACGTTGTACGATGTGACGTTGTACGATGTGACGTTGTACGATGTGACGTTGTACGATGTGACGTTGTACGATGTGACGTTGTACGATGTGACGTTGTACGATGTGACGTTGTACGATGTGACGTTGTACGATGTGACGTTGTACGATGTGACGTTGTACGATGTGACGTTGTACGATGTGACGTTGTACGATGTGACGTTGTACGATGTAACGTTGTACGATACAACGTTGTACGATACAACGTTGTACGATGTGACGTTGTACGATGTGACGTTGTACGATGTGACGTTGTACGATGTGACGTTGTACGATGTGACGTTGTACGATGTGACGTTGTACGATACAACGTTGTACGATACAATGTTGTACGATATAACGTTCTACGATGTAAAATATTTTGATTCGTATTCCTGGACAGTTCTTTTAATTAACCGGCCACAAAGTTCACGGGAATGCGGTGGAAGGCTGGTCATCTACCTGTCGTTCATTATGATGTCCGTGGTGTTTTCGGTACTGCAGATAATCGAGACTGCATGTACTCGAAAAAACGGACGAAATGAGTAAAGGAAAAAAATGTAGGCATGTTACGTCCTCGAAGAATGCGGTAGATCCCAATCAGAGGAGCCTGGTTACGATTTTTAATGGTTTCCTCGACGAGCACTCACGAAGATGCGCTACCAAAGGTTGCACCAACCTCCCAGTACCCCAACAGCATTCGGACTTCTTCCTCGTATACTCCTTGAATAGCTTTGTTTTCTCGTTTTTTTCTTTCTCCGTCGCTCGTGTACAGCACGAAACGCGACCACCGTAGAGGTAAACGGCTCTTCCCTGCCTCACTTCGCCACCAAAAGAGACTCAACTGATTTTTAATGGACTGTGGTCCCCATCTTCACCTCAAAGAAGACGAAAATGATAACGAAACCGACGGTGAAGATACACGAAAAAGAGTGGAGCACTGGTCTTCTCTCGGCGCAAAAGACGAAGTTGTCTCTCTAGTTTCACTTTAATGATGCCTGTGAGAGATTAAGACTTATTCTGTTTCTTTGATCTCATGTTGGTTGTTTATTCGTTATTCGCTTCTTTATTGTCAGTCTTTATGCGCTATTTTAAGATTACTTACGCAGCGCATCGATTCAACCCCCAATGCTGTCAACCTCAAAATAGAAACTTCTACCTCTTCTATCTGTAAGATCCTTACTTGAGATGTAGGTATTTTCAGCTAAAGAATTTTGTTTTTAATCGTTCCGGAAAAACAAATTTTATATAAAAAAATGGATCTTTATCAAAACAGATCCATCATTTGTCGCACGGCGTTCGGAAAGTCCGGAAAGAGCTTTCAAACTATAAACTTCAATATCGAAATAAACTTGTGTGCTTGACGGTTTCCTAACGGAAGAAAGTGAACGCAGCAACTTTTTACGAGCCTCTCTGGTTTGTCTCATATGTAACCGCGTTTTAATACCATTTGAAGATACTATATGGCACTTTCAAATTTTTTTTTTTACTAGACGATTGCGTTCTACGTGAACGGTTTATGAGTGAATTGTAGTTCCTTCGACCCTTCTGATCTTCCCGATTCCATGGAACGATTAGAAAATTTTATATGGATATTATTTAAAAATAAATTCTTTCCACAAGCTATTGTTTTATTCTGGACCTTCGTGTCAATCTGGCGATTTTTTTTCACGTTACCGACACATGTTCTTTAATATTCTGTGAATTTCACAGTGAAATAAACGCGGGGTAAAAATAGATATCAAGAGATGCGGTTGCGTCTCGACGCCAAGTGCTTAAAAAATTATTTTTATAAAAGATATGCTACCGTGTAGGTTTGCTCTAATATGCCAGAAGTGAAATCTTTCGACCGATGTTATTTGAAAACAAAGTGTGACGGATGGCCGCTTGGGTCTAAGGATGTATCGAATAAACTTCAAGTTGGATAAAATATATAAGTACTTTATTAGTCGTAGCGTTAATTGTTAGGGAGAGTGTACCGCACTGGTCGGTCGTCGGAGCTGAACTGTCGTGAAGCGGGCGCGAAGCTGAGGGCTTCGCGCTCGCTTGACAATGGAATAAAGAGTCGCAGAGTGTTTAGTCTATTCGATAAGTGGACGCTCACGGCGGTCCGGATGCTCGATAGCCTTAAGGGCTTCTTTGAAGAGCGTATCGAACGGAAACCCCGTATCGATATGCTCGAATAAATATTAAAGTCGATTGAGACAAAATATGAGGCTGCGGCCATTACAAAAGCATTGGTTCGGAATTTTAACGACACTTTTATTACATAATTCGAACGAAACGAAAAACATTTGCGTGTAAATTACCGTAAAAATATGGTGAAAAAATTTGAATTAAACAACGAGAAAACTGGATGTAGTGATGTGAAATTACGGTTTGATGAACATCTGATACCTAAACAGTGAAAAATTGAGGTGTAAATATTGTTTTTTTTTTGTACGGTATTTATTACAGTCGTTCCCGTCGAGAGGGGGCAAATATCATATGGAATCCAAGCTCCGTCAGTAAAAGATGAATTTCTTATTCATTTATCCAAACCGAGAAATGAATATTTTCCTGACGGAGCTTGGATTCTATCTGAGATATTTCCCCCTTTTCGATGAAAACGATATAAATGAATTATATAGGTAATTGATAGCTCGGAGTCAATTTTTTGTAATGTATACTTACCTGTTGCATGCAGTGGCGAACGGCATCTTCGGCTCCTAATATAGATTTTCTCGATGCTTCGGAACTTCGGAGGCAACTGCGTCAAGATTACGGGATGTATTTATTCACCATGCGAAACGGATAAGCTTTCACACACATTTCTTTGACAAAAATCAACATTATCCGGTTATCGTGGGATAAAATTATTTTAAACAAAGCTTCCTCTATAAGGAAGCAACAATTTCATTGGAAAGCTTATACAGGGTGATTCAGGAAGTTTTTCACATACTTTGCTGGCAGGAAGTTGGTCGTGATATGAGCAAAGTTACAAAGCCGTTTTTGAAAATTCGCAATAGTTAATTAGTTATAAGCATTATAAATTTAAATGAACGGACCAATCAGAACGAAGTATTTTGCCGTGCTAGAGTGCACGAAATATCCGTGCGGAGGTCTGGCAACATCGCAGAACCTGTCATGTGACAGGTTCTGCGACACTAGACAAGACACCGGGAGAAACAGTAAGAAAGACAGCGAGGAAGACAACCAGGAAGACAACGAGGAAGACAGTGGGGAAGACAGTGGGGAAGACATCAGCGAAGACTGCAGGTAACTCTCCCCCTCTCAGACGAGAGTAGATGCGTCTTGACCGATGTTGCCAGATCTCCGCAAGGACATTACGAGTGCCCCAATGCGGCAAAATACTTCATTCTGATTGGTGCGTTCATGCAAATTTATGATCCTTATAACTAATTAACTATAGCGAATTTTCAAAAACGGCTTTGTAACTTTGCTCGCATCACGACCAACTATCTGCCAGCAAAGTATGTGAAGAACTTCCGGAATCACCCTGTATAAAACTATAACTTTTATCATTAGACATTTTCTGTCAGTAAAACTTTTCTAGATTCAGAGATTTTTTTTAATACGATATTTTTTGCGAACTTGGATTTGGCCAAGAAGCTGACCTTACATCGAATGCAATCTGGACTCTGCAGAGGTGTAGATTTTACACTATTTTGCTGCGTCTGCGACTCTGAAGATGCGCATTTACAGGTAACGAGGAATATCTTCCTCTTCGTATTCTGTCCTCTATCTTCTTGCGTATAGTAAAAGGAAATACTAAGCATATACACGTTTAGCGAAGCGGAAGGATGTTACGAGAGGGAAGAAGGAGGACAGGGAATAGATCGAGTCACGAGTTCCTTTTGCGCTTCTTCGAAGGGCCTCGCCCACTTGCGCTGACCCAGCCAGAAGGGTCAACTGTCAGTTATCGATAGTCTCGGCGCGTACGTATACGGTTGTCCAACAAACATATGCACGCGCAACGCCGCTTGCACACATGTTAAACGCAATTCCTATTTTTATTGTTGTTTTCTGCGACACGCACGTTATACACAGTGCCTAACGCACATCGGCATTCACGCTGGTGCTACAGCACATATGCTGCTATGCAATCCGGTAAGTTTGGTCACGTACAAGCTGCTACACTCATTCGCGATCATCACAAACATGGATACGACGACCTACGTATGTACATGTCAAGAAACATCCCATAGAATACACGTGTAGATCTCGCGATGACTGACAAGTCGCTTACACTTTCCTGTCGCATACGCTATTTTTAAACGAGCCCGTCAATGAAAAGGAAGACGTCGTCTGGGTCACCTATTGATATTCCGAAGAGGAGAATCGAGCAGAGCTATTGCAGACGGTTTTTTTTTTTTTTTTACTTTTGTGAGTATTCGACTAGGATTGGAAACGTTTTGGCGATTGTTAGTTTACGGAAAGCTTGCAGTAACCTTTTGCACATAATAATCAACATCATTTTCACAATGTTCCACACTGATAAAAAATACGGTAGAATCAACTAGGATTCGGACAGGGACATTCAACTAAATATTTTGTTGGTACAGCTCAAAATTGGTTAGTTCAACAATTTGTTGGGTGATTTCACCAAAATATTTTTGAGTGATTAAAATATTTTGTTCGACCAACTAAATATTTTTTTGAACTTTTTTATATAGGGTACAATAAGCACAGAAAAGTTCTGTGCACGATTCTATGCACTGCGCATCGTGGGCTCCATGAGAGGCTAATCAAATTTGGGTATTGAATTGCGCTCGTGTCTGCATCGCTTCTGTTACTATAGCTGAACGTAAGCAGCAATATTCCTGCATGAAATAAAAAATGGTAATTGATTTGTTAGTAATATATTTTGGTGTTGATACTGCCATAAAGCTTACCCACGGTTGTAATCGTTTATCACATTGATATTTCTCTATACTGTACTCTCTTTGTTCATACTTCAGTGCATCCATTCGCGTATGCGACCCGCTTCATTTTACTGTACACTTGATCTGCCGTTACCACGTTTCGCAATTCCAGCTCGTAACTTGCAGAGTACTTAAACCATTGAATTGAATTACCAGATGCCCGACGAGCTACTATATATTCGCGAGACAATTTGCATAAGTCGCGTGAGCTACCTGCTCTTCGTGCGGTATTTATTTGCCACTCACGCGCAATCGTGCCGCTACCGCAAGCCAAGACTTTTCCGTCTGCGTTGCGCGCAACGGTGAAATAAAAAAATGTGGAAGAAATTAAGTGCAGAAATAGCGTAGACTTGCAGAAGATGGAAAAGTGTCATTCCCTTATGGCACTATAAACGAATAAGCTTGATAATATCCATGGCAAATAATTGGTGAAATATTGCACAAGTCGACTATCCACCTAGATTGCTTGGTATCGAAAGAAACATCTTTTCAATGATCCAATAACCAACACGTGAAAACACTAAGATTATAAATAAATAAATAAAAACTAATAATAATTTTTAAAAGCACTCATAAACAACTTATATATATATATAACAAATTAGCATAGACGCAGATCGACATGTATTCGAGGTTACTACACGTTGAGTAAATTCAATGCACTGTAGAATAATACACAGCCGCAGCATTTTTATAGCAGATGACAAATAATCGCGAAGGCAATAGTAGATAATGGCGGGCGCCTGTCGATAGGGTAAAAGTGGGGAATATGGACCGGTCCATATATCATTGATTTACGTGTTAATCGAGGTGGGCCATATTCACCACTTTTACCCTATATCTGAATAGGGTTTTGGCCCGTTTTTTCGAAGTTAATTATCTCTGCCATTTCACATTTATTTTCCTATTGCTTTGCTACGAACACACTTCTACATACACAGAACTAGTGTGCCAAATTCTGTCAAGAGACATTGCGCCGTTCCGACAAATACTGGAGACAACGAAAACAGCAAAATCGGGGGCCTCAGTGAAACGCATAACTCCCGTCTTTTTTGCCCTAGCGGGCAGTCGGGAGTTAACTAGCGGGCAATCGGGAGTTAAAAACGCGAAAAAGCATTTCCCATTTCTGTCCGATTGTTGGTATGTAGGTCTTTCCCGTTCGAGAACACAATGATTTTTCGAAAGGCTTCGGATTACAGCGAATTCTGCTGTGTTTCCTTCAAATATGAAATGTAGTTTGGTGTTGAAATTCAACGGCGAGGTCACTCACACGGTCACTCGCACGGTCACTCGCACGGTCACTCGCACGGTCACTCGCACGGTCACTCGCACGGTCACTCGCACGGTCACTCGCACGGTCACTCGCACGGTCACTCGCACGGTCACTCGCACGGTCACTCGCACGGTCACTCGCACGGTCCCTCGCACGGTCCCTCGCACGGTCCCTCGCACGGTCCCTCGCACGGTCACCCACACGGTCACTCGCACGGTCACTGTCGAGGACGCCAGTCTGGGCACTGGCATGGACACGCCTACGGTCAAACACAGATACTCACAGATCCTCTCTGGAAGGGATGTTTATAAAAATTCGATACAGCATAAGAGATTTGGGCTCTATCGCAGCCACAGCTTATTATTTTCTTTATATCGAATTTTCTTTTTATATCGATTTTCTTATTATATCGAATTTGCTTTACTTAAATGAGACTGATGCGTGCGCACGCAGTGCGCGGCCACCATACACCGCTAGTTTGCTTTTTATAAATTCGGTTAAGAGAATGTAAAATATCGTTTCTGTGGTCTGCTGAGGTTGATAGTGAGGGCCATACATTTCAGTCGAATATTTACGTAAATATTAATGATTACTGAAATTAAGTGTTCGAAGAAAGTTCGCTATCGGCTCCTTTATCTCGATCTAATCCTGTCATGATTATTACAATATCCTACAACATCAAGTATGCTGGCAGTAACATCAGAGTGCACAAGCGCTATAAGTACATAGTTCTGACGGGGGGAGGGTGAGGGGGTGCGGCATATACATGAAGCGCTAACTAACCGCGAGCCAATCGGCTAGTAACCCCGACTATAACCTTAGTACCGGGGTCTCATCCTCCCCCTTCTCCCGGCTTTTCATCGTTGTACCGAAGACGATGTTCGTTAAGCTTGATTATTCCTCGAGCAAGTTGCACAGTCCGTACGATGCATTACTCTTGGGTCGTACTCGGCCCAGTTCATCTGCCTATTTCGTCCTCCTGCTGCAAATATGATACAGAATGAAAAATTATTCTCTGTGTGTCTTCCAACACCTTTATCTCCTCTATATACTTCGCTATGTATTTAATGTAGGTATCGTATGTATCTACTTACATAGACTTGCGTCAAGAGGTGCGTCTCCATTTGCCGGCGAAATTGTGATAGTCCAGTATGCCCTCAATTTAGGGCAACATGTCCTACCTAGTGTTCCTTTCCCATTGGAAATATTACGGCAGCGGTAATTCAAGGCTGCGGTAATATTCTAGTATTGCAATTTTGCCGACAAATGCAGACGCGCCTTGACGAAATTTTTGTAAAATGACTGGCAGACTGGGTTGGTCCGTTGTCGTACATTTGTTAACAAAATATGAATAGGATAGGGTGGACCAGCCAGTGAATGGATAGTTACGCAGATGAAAAATCCAGTGAATAGACATTCTTTATGCACGTGCTCTTATGAAAAGTTTCCATTCACTGGTCCTGTCCATTCATTGGCCGGTTAACCCTACTTTGGTCTTCGGTTTTCCACAGTTTCGAAGTAAAAGCATCTCCTTTTTTACTTGTCGTATACACCTGGCATGATGCAACAGGTGCAGCATGAAGCTCCGTAATTTTACAAGATCGTATAGCAGTGTCGTCTAGTCAGTCACGTATATATCGTTTATTTCATCCTCACAAAAAGTTGCCACGACAACTATGATGATTTAGCACCAAGTATTCCGGATAGATCGAGCAGGCACATGTTTTTGTATCCTTGCAACAATTGCAAAGGCTCTTAACTCTGTCACATATTCTACAATCGATAGGGAACGAAGATCGGAAATATTTGCACGATGTGCGATTGGACAAGCGATGCTACAGATTGTTCGTGATGTCGATTCGTGACCGAGACTTGATTGAGTGACTCATAATGTACAATCTGAATCGTTGCTTATTCGTAATAGTATTGGGAGCGGCGAGGACCTTTGGCAAGCATACACCATTATCATAGTCAAACTTTGCGAATCTTGAGGGGAGAACCAAATGAAATTGTACAGTCTCGTATTTATCTCGAAGTCGTATTTTCGAATTTCATTACCCATGGGAAGGTTATTTTGCATACCCCGACCGAAAACTAATGTTAAAGAAAATTTGGGTGAAAAGAAATAAATATCCAATTGAACGCAGATAGGCATGTTATTTTCAGTTAGTCATTTTATTAATAAAAGTATTACGTCGTTACAATTGCAATATTCGAAGCCGAGGTAAATAATCACATCGCAAATATGAATTTTTTCAGCACGACATCGTCGTTGATGTGATTTATTTATTTAACAAAGCTATTATCGCCTTCTCACGGTCTCCAGTGTAAAGATAACATGGTGATATCTTATGCAGTTATGATTTACAAAGCGGGCACAGACTCTATGTGCCTTTATAGTTGTTTAGTCATATCAGAATGATCTTGGATTTGCGTTTCCCAGGAGCAGCACCGGCTCATTTGTTGAAACAGCTCGACCGACGTGGGTTCGGTACGACCGAGGGTGAGGTAGAGAAAGACGGGATGAGGGAGATGTAATACGAAAGAAAAAGAAGAAATAAAAATTGCTTTGTAGCAATGCATGCGTTATGCGAGCGAGACTTGTCACCACGCAGATGAGTAAAAATGCTGCGAGAATTTGTCCTCTCCGCCGTCACGCCGGTGACAAATAATTTATAGCCTGCGGAACCACCGTAAAATTATTCATTTGTTGCCGCATAATAATAACGCGTGTTAGGTCGTTCTCATACAATGATGCAGACGAAGGTTGAGAGTAGGTAGTGTGCCTGCCCGTCATGAAAATTAACTTTCGAATAAATGTGTAATGCACTGCCTATGCAATATCCCACAGAACCTCGTCGCGGTATACATGACAAGTTGATAAGAATCGTAAACAAAAATAAGCGAGAGTTTCTGCATGATTTAAGGTCAGGAGATACATTACAACCCAAATATGGAGCAGCAAATTAGTTGGCCACCCAACAGCGATTGTGAGTGATTTGCGTGTGCATGACTTTATTAGACATGAATCGGCAAGATCCATGTACGAAAGAGTCCACGCTTGATTTTTGCGACAGGTCAACGCAAAACAAACAAGCTAAAAACCACCGATGCAGGATAATTTACAGAAAAATAATATTTCTTTTGGTGCGCTCTCTTCTTATTGTGCATCTTATTGCCCAGTCTAAAACATCGAGGTTCTTAGTTTATTATGAAAGGATTGTATCGAAACTGAAAAGATTTGGTACAATCTTTTTACAATAACCGATTTCTTAATTATCTTATGGTAATGTGGACCCGGATGCAAGTAGAGATGAGGGAAAGATGGTGAATATACCCCACCTCGATTAGCACGTTGAATAATGATACTTTTCACCCTGAACAGAAAATATTTAACTAGAATAAGGTAACGGTCGTGAATATGCGCCGATGCTGTACGATGAACCATTGCGTATTAACATAAACGAGGATTTAAATAATCTAAAACGTCGTTCGCTTACTCGTATTCTAAGTATTAAACCTTACTCCCGTTAAGAATTAGAAGTATCACTCGAGCTTCCTTAATATTTACTCACCAACCGTAGCTTGGTAATATAAGATACCATTTTATCTCGTTATAATAGTGAAATTTACTTAATTTCCATAAAAAAATTATATTATGAAGAAACTTGTATCCAATTTTCAGTGCCCGAAGTCTTCCCAAGTCATTCGTAGGTGTTCCATTATCAGCCAACCTCTATGGTCCACATTACCGGCAACGCAAACAAATATTCTAAGATGGACCACCGCGCGATGGCTGTTAATAAAAAAACATGAAAATATCACATTGCAAGGGCTTTATCAAGTGTGCTTTCTGGTACGAATTCTTGCCAGTGTAATTTACCTCCGGGAGTAGAAGATACAGGTAAAAACTTTTGAATGACCCATATTCACGATTTTTCAAAACAGTTATTCACGATAGGAAACATAGAACATGACATTAAATTTCTGCGGCGCTGTTATCTCTTAAAATGCACTAGTGTTATTATACTGTATGCGAATCAGCATTATAATGCATGATGAATAATGTTTACCCACAGGTAAACAACACAAGGTAAAATTCTTTCGCCGCAAAACTTTCTGCGGCTACATGAAAGTAAAGTCATTGCACGGTAGGGGACTGTGATTGTGTTTCACGAATCGTCTCCGCGGTCTTTCCGCTCATAAATTTATATCTCGCGTACGTGCAGGTATACGCGTACCCTATGTACATATAGTCGCGCGGAAACTTCTGTGCCTTGCTGTGCGCACAGGTAGGTAATAGCGGTGCAGACGAATATCAAGATGAGTTTACGATGTATTTTATGGTCAGCTGGTGTATTCCACGGGAATGCGGGAGTATCGGTGAAGGACAATCTAATCCGAGATGTTTTGCTGCCAGGCTACCTATCTGACAGACACATGCATCATTATACATCAGCTGAGTCGGTTTGAAGATGCTGGTTTGACCCTCCAATAGAATAGAAGTAGTTCCTTCCAGTATTCAGCACTGCACTAACTTCGAAAGAAACCATCGATTATATATTAGAGCCCACTTCGTTTATCCGCGATGAAGGACTTACGTTTTTGTATACATCCATTGAAATTTGTTACCTTTTGGTGTGCGTTTCATATATGTAATATCTGATAATGGATTTCTTCCTATTTTTTCATGATTTAGATCTGAAATTTGTATTTCGCGTGAGATCTCAATTGCTAGCATTTTTCGAAATAAAAATTTGTGAAGGTTGATTTCGAATGTAACGAAGGGTACGTTCTAGCAACGAGGTCATATGCATTTTCGTGGCATTAACCTGCGGTCATCTGTCAAATGATATCATTGCACCGCGCGAACCTGTCAGTTCCTCATAAATGCTAACATAAAAATGTATGAAACAAAGGTATTTTTGGCGGTCCTCGCAGAAGTATTTCATACATTTCACTGACAACCATCTGCGTAAGCATCTGCGCAATCTTCCACTGTTTTTTTAATGCTTTCCTTAATTGTACATCGAGCCGAAAACGTGTTTAATATTTAAAACGCTGCCAATGCCGTGGGTGTTCATGAAAGTTCTATAGTATGTTTCACCTTACTTCCAAAATGACCCTCAACCATCTCTATGCAACCCTGCAATTTTTAGGCGAAGTCATAATTTTGGAAATTTCTCGTAGACAATCAACGATTAATGGATATCGTAAACCCTTTAAAACCCCGTAGCGTTTTTTATCGGGTATGTGCCACGGCAAATTTGACGAAGCCAATCAAAAATGCTTGTGTTTGATAAAATTCCATGTTAAACGTTATTACACAGTAAAAAATAATTTCGTGAAATGGCAATACGCAGTTTTGCAAAAATAAATTCGTTAAGTAAGTGACAAACTCGTTCGTTCAAGCTTGAACATACAAACCTGTCCTTTTATTGCCCGTGTCATTAACAATTTTAGTTCATTCGTAAATTTGTAAATTATGTATGCCTTGTTTGTAAATTTTCTGCCTTTCAACAAATAAAAAATTGTGGACATTTGTGAACAATAAGTTGTTGTAAGAAGCACACATTTTTTTACTGTGAACAAATTGATAGCTCCGCAGGAGCGATGATGTCATTTGACAGATGGCCGCAGGTTAGACCTTACAGCTGACTTCGTGGCTACAACGTTGCGAATTTTGGTTATATGATTTCCATGGGTTGAAGGACTTAGGTCGATGGCTCGTTCGTAATAGAAATAGAAATATATACTCTTAATAATATACTAAATATATCGATGTTCGCACCACGCGAAACATTGTCAATAAATACAATTAATACTACTGATTTCCATTGTATATATACACCCAGAAAAATAATTTATTTGATGGCCACCGGTTATTTGGTTTAAGTAAAATAAACGGTGGCTGTCAAATAAATTATTTTTCTGGGTGTACTGTTGCGGAGATAAGAACATTTGTGTGGATTTCAAACGTGATCAGTCCGTGAATTAATCAAAATTTCCAGAGAATCGTTGACGAATTGCGCGAAAGTCATTTATAATGTATCTCGCATAATTCGATAAAAAATGCATGCATAATTCGAAGAAAAAGAAATTCGATAGTGCTCGAGAAACGGGTCGCTCGATGACGAAAAGACGATCAATCGATAAGTCGTGATCGATATAAACGTAGACTTTACATCGCGGGCAAATCTGTTGTTTCCTTAGTGAAATTATCGATCAGTTGTTTATCGCTAAACTCTTGTGTAATATCACAGCATATTTCACGGTGTGAAAGATCACGTTCTAAGATCACTCCCACGTTTACTTTATTCACTTAAAGTTTAATCTTTTTTTATAATTTCCCGTGGCATTCACTCTTTTCAGTTCCGTCTTTTCTCCCTTTCATCCTGGTCAGACCCTTCTCAACTTGTCAGTTGTCACGGTGTCGGATACACCGTAATAGTGAGACGCCCACGTCGGTTTCTCCACTCCCATAAACACCCGCGAGCGCACGTTGCTCGTACTTATACTGTACACATCCTGGTGAACCTCAACTTTGCGCCCTAGACTTGAAACGTTGCCAGTCAAATCACTTTTTAGATTTTCACGAGATCATAAATTAGTTGTCAAAATTGCATGATAATGATTAATTAATATGTCGGTCGCTCAACCTTCGAATATCGTAATTTTTGTCCAAATGTCACTGAAACTCATAGGTGACATTTACGAAACGAATCGTTGTTAAACGTTTCGGTAACATTTATGCCATGTATGAAAGATGTATTGCCATTACTCGTTATTTTGTTTAACTTTCTCCTATTGATTTATTCCGACCTAAAATCTTGATTTAGAAGGTTTCTGATGTTTGCCAGTAATTTCAAAAATGTTATTTTTGACATTATTTTAAAAAACGACGATTCGAAAAACTCTCGATCCTTCATTGAAGAACGTAGACTATTATATGCGAGTTTTATTATTATAAACACGACATGAATATTTTTATGAATATAAATATGCCCTAAGTTTCCAGAACAAATACATATCAGCAAGTACATTTGTGTTCTGGGTTGCCCCATCCGCACAAAAAAAGTTGCTACCGTAATCGTCACTTATGAGTTTCTTATCAGATTTTCTGTTGGTATGAAATGTTGTTATATAATTAATCTAGTAAAATGATGTACAATTTAGACAGGAATTTTGAAATTTCGTAGAATAATTGATATCTATGCCACCCGTTGGAATTTGTAACATCGCAGACAGACAAGCAGATAGACATAGACAGATAGACAGACGAAATGCTTTCTCTGTAATCTGGGGTATGTGAAACATTTGCAGACCGTAATCTGACAAATGATCTTTTTTTGCAGTACTTTGGCTCCTAACATACTTCATATGTAACGTGTCAGTAAAAGTATTAATATAGCCGAACTCCTATCAGAGGAGGTTGGTTCTATATGGGCTCTGGTGATTAATTAAATAACAGTAATGAGCATATTTGTCAGCTCTTACTGAAAAGTGAGTTGTTTTGTGTTTGACTTACACTTGAAGATCTTATCCGTTGATACTTCCGTTGTAATTTCGTATATTGACGTTTCCTCGAGATTAGCACTTTTTAACAATTATTTAATACGAACGCAATAATGTTGTTATGTTTTGTTATTTTTGCAATTATTTTGTTGCTTTTTGAACAAGAAACTTGTTGGACCAGGATTTTTACAAACAATTTAATTTTCTTTGATGTAAAACTACATAAAAAAACAATAAGAAACAATAGATCACATGTGTGACTTCCAAGTGGCCATCAATAGACCGGATTTTGTGAATATATGGTCTTGTGGAACGGGTGTGGGCGCGATGAAACTCGCCTCATTGTTAGTGTTTGCAGCGGCGCAGCTGAAAGAAATTCAATTGCGCGTACAGTTAGTACGAGTGGGCGATAATGACACCGCGATGCGTACGTGAAGAAACGCAGGCCACGCTGAGCCGTCAGTCAAGTACCCACACACTAGTACTACGCCTTGCTCGTATAATGACTTTTTAACTATAGGTGTACATACTTACGAGGCCGCCGAGCCCTTTCGATTTCAGGGCCACAGAATCTCAACGTTAGCTCGAAAGAGAATCAATTTTTGCATCGACTAAGCTTCAATTCCATTAATTATGTTTTATATTTTTCATTAAATTATCTTTAATTTGTCATTTTTTTAAATTGGCATTATATTTTTTATTGAAATACAGAAGAACCTCGTTTATCCGCACACGGAAAAAAATGCTTGGTTGGGTCACCTAACTATTTATTAGTTGGGTATAAATGGGTTACAATAACTATCTGTTTCGTTACAGTAACGACTTTGGTTTAGTTGAATCTACCATTAACAGTTAGTTAACGCGAATAGTGAACACAACTAACACGATTAGTTAGTCTAACTACTAACATAGTATTCAGGATAGGCAGCGAATTTTATAGGCACCCTAACCAACTATAGTTGTTAGTGCGACCACGCTCGGCGCGCGTGTCAGACAACCAACTGAAATGGTTGCAGCAACGAACTGCAGTTGCTGCGATCCCAGACATCACACCGTTATACATGCAAGTCAGCTGATATGTTAATAATGTCGGAAATTGTGAAGGCGTATGAGAGACGAACGGGCTTAATTACTTACTTAATTAATGAACGGATATTCACTTATTGACAGGTAGAGATGGAGCAGATTCGAAAAATAGCAGATTTAAGGCTACACTTAAAAAAAAAAATGTTCATAACCTACCAATTCCCTTACAGAATCATCCGTATAACTAATTCGTACGATAATGTTCAAGCAGCCGTGAATGTCATGTACAAGGTTAAAAAATATATGTTTCAAGATACGTGTAGCAGAGTGAGTAAGATCGTGGACTACAAATCGCAGGGTCGCAGGTTCGAATCTTTATTATCGACCAAATTATTTATTCCGAGGTTTCAATGGTACGAAGGTAAAAAAACGACGATAAAGCAATTTCGGGTGATAAAAAAGCATTTATGCGGTCGTGCAGATCAATATTTTGTATTAATTGTCTATTAATATTTTTGGTAACCTGTGCTGTTGGTCCAACCAAGTCGCTTGGTTGTATCACGCCAGTAAATTATTGAAGCAGGCAAGTAAATGGCTAATCCAACAATTTCCCTAGCAATTAGCCCAGCTAACAAATTACTTGGTCTAGCGAATAGCATATCAACCAACTTAAAATCGTTAACTCAACCAATTTATCGACTGGCGCTCAGAGCACTACCCGAGCAGAAAAATTTTCCGGCTGCCATATTTTTCATCAGGTCCACATCAGGTATGAATCCGGCGGCCTGTTCAGGCTCGCCGGACCATTGCCTGATGTACACCAGTTCAGGTACTAATAAGGCAGACGACATCAGGTTTGCCGGAGATCTACCGGAATTAGGCCGTTTCCGGGTGCAATAAGGCACGCTGGTGTACATCAGGCAACAGTCCGGCGAGCCTGAAGAGGCTGCCGCATTATTACCTGATATGCACCAGTTCTGGCACCAATAAGGCAAGCGTCATCAGATTTGCCGGATTTACCCCTGAACTGGGCCATTACTGGCTGCAGTAAAGGACACCGGATGTGTTATCTTGAACATCGCCGGATCCGGCCCTGATATGAAATTCATTTCATTTGCCGGATCGCTAAAACTTGTTTTGTTTCAGTTCAGGGCTGTCAGGAAAGGATCAGGCATTTATAATGGTCATACAACATTTTTTGAATTATTTTTATTTGCTACCTTGACTGGATAGAGCCGCATAGCGAGTATAAATGCAATCAGACTACCAGGCCAGGCAACATTGGCGATATCAAACAGGCGCTTATTCGTATATAAGGCTTCTATTTTTATAAATGCCGCTATGTAATTGTTTATTAAGCACTTCCCAATGTCCGATGCGTATAAAAATTTCTAATGTCTTCAACTCATAAATCGTTCTCACTGTCACATGACCTCTGTGATGTAAAATAGTCTGCAAAATATATTAACAAAATAATTTCTTACACACGATCTATAAGAAAGATAACCCTCAAATCTAACAACAAGAATAAGACATAAATTAACACATACCTAAGAAGCCGTTCCCGTGTATATTTATCGTTTATAACGTAATATTAGCAGAAATATGACTGGTGCAAATCTGGAAATAATCTATTCTGATTCTAGATTTGGTTAAAATTACAGCATCTATTAGTCCAACGGTTGATAGAAAGTAGTTAATTTTAAAGAGTACTCCGAAAGTCACCGAAACGTAAAGTGTAGAATTTCTTGTCACTCGACATCAGCAACAAATTATTTACTTATTTATTTAATTTATTGTTCACGGTCCGGGCCCAATTATAGGACGATAGTTACCCTACCGACAATAAAGAATTATAACGTCAAAAGGCCGTAACGATATCGTAGCGACAAAAGGAAAAATTGTCCTTCATTGGCCCAACTTGTCAACATATTTTAATAAAAAATTTCTAACAAAACAATTGACCGTTAGAAATAGCCAAGTAATTGATTGAACTGAATTGATTGAATAAGTACAATACCTCACAAACATAAAAACAGAGATATAACAATTGAATGCTATGTCATTAAATCACGATTCACATATTCAGCATTTCTAGCATACGTTATATACAAGTTCCAAAATATTATTCGCAAGTTCTGAATAGCCGAGTGGGTTGGTTCCCGACTACAAACTTAGATGACCGGGGTTCAAGCCCCAAACTGGGTAATAAATTATTAATGTTTTTCCGATATAAAAATGTGAGAATTAGTAAGGTATAATAAAATATAATGAAATAAAGCGTTGAACCCCCGGCTGAATTTAGTGTAAGTGTAATATTTTTGTAAATTTTGTTGTCAAAAAGAGGAATGGTGCGTGATCCGGGCCACGTCAGGCCCACATCAGGGCCTGAACTTGGACCGGATCCCGATGCCGGATCAGGGCCGGATTTGCATGCGCGTTACACCACGGATCATGGCCATATCGATATGCCATATCCGGGCCGGAGTTGATTTTCTGGCGCGCTAAGTATGGGCCGGATTCTGACCAGATTAAATTTCTGCTCGGGATAAGACAATTGGTTGGGTTAGCTATTTTTTTTGTTAGCCCAACTAATCCGTTTTTTCCGTGCAGTAATTTAGGGAGAGGGTACCTCAGATAAGCGGAAACTCAGATAATACACCAAACATTCACAATTCAAAAACATTTTCACGATTCACAAAATATCGTCTTGGAGCGACGATTAACGAAAAAAGTTTATCACCAACGTTTGTAGCCAATATTGCAAAAATGAGTAATTTTGCGTATTTTCAAAAAGCAATTTCTTTTTTTCCCGATGGCATTGCGGAAAAACACAGGTGCCTGTCGTGTTCTACGGAAAGAAATACATAAGTTGGTGAATATGACGGGGTTGAAAAGCTAGAACAAGAGGTATCATTTGGACACACACGCACGCACGCACGCACGCACGCACGCACGCACGCACGCACGCACGCAAACACGCACACACACATCCGAAATTTTTTCCTAAATGCGATTTTTCGATTTTTTGGAACATTCTGAACACTTTTTCATTAAAATCTCGAATTTTTTTTTCAACACAACAAAACTTCCTCTATGAGGAAGCAAAAGTTACACATAATTTAACTGCATACAATAAAGTACCAATCGCAAACTACTACGCGTGTATAGCACAGGTATAGCTGCGTTTTATCCAAGTTTCTTCGCGTTATCCAAGTATACATTTCGATTAATACGGAGTGTTTGGATGAGTTGTATGCCTTGGATAACGCGGAGTTACGGTTAATCGAAGTTCGGATAATCGAGCTTCTCCTGTAAAACTATAAACATAATTTTAATCCTTTCTGGACTCTTGCATTATTATTCGCAGCTATATCACGTCAATTGTCACAGTACGTGCAGACGAGACTTTTTCGGAATACTTTTTTTTGTTATTTTTTGGGCTTCCATTTTTTAGCTAATTTCTAGTAGTTTATCGAATAAAAGCTGAAGTATAGATAAACATATGCCATTTCCATAATAATCCTACAAGTAATGAAATTAATTTTTTATTATTACAACTGATGAAGGACACATTAGTGACAAGAAATATGTTCACCATTATAAATAGTAATGTTAACTGTTACTAATAATTATTCAAATTACGATAAATGATAACAACTCTAACAGTACATTGCATTATTGTATTTCCTGTTACGTATTCCGTTGTGAAACAGCGAATAAAATGTTAACGGCACATTCGTAGCAAGTTTTACTGTAAACTTATTTATTTATATGGCGTTTCTAAATTCAAGATTAATGACGTCCCGAAGGTTCCTGCGTGGGATTACATGCAAGAAACCCATTCTAATCTCTTAATCCTTGCCGTTACGAGCATCAAATTGTGTCATTCACGACTATTCCAAGCGAGCACGGCCATCTTCACTTTCGTTCCGTGGGATTATCGTTGTTGGAAACGTCAAAACGTGACTATTTTAGGTATAATGTGAGTCTACCGCACTTTCCAGAGAGATGCCGCCGTGTAAAGCCAATGGCCAGACTCTTTCCGTTCTGGTCATTCATAATTTTCGCTTTGGGATACTAATAGTGCCGCGATCCCGGGAATCACGCACCTGTATGCCTGCGATTATTTAACGACGCATCCTTGACAACCTCGTCGGTGTGAAGATTGACCGGTATTCGATTTAATAGCCGACGCGCAAAAATTACGCGAGGTAGTAAATAATAAAGAAACGAAATTCACATTATTTTTCACCTTTTTTGGGAATATAAATCAATGGAACGAAAAGCGTCATACTTAGCTCGATCTTATAAGACAAGTTTTAGTGATGTACGTTTCTTACCCAGTACTTTTTAAATTCGTTATTATTTTCATGACGTTAGTGATGATTATCTCAACCTGTTGGAAAGACATGCTTGCTTCAGAATCGAAGCAAACTAAAATAGTTGTCATGCAGCAATAGCAATGTGAAATTTTCGATTAGCTGACGAACCACCATCGACCTTTTCAACACAATAGTAAATAGTATTTTATGATAGTTGTAGCAGTTGCAACAAAATCGTTGATCATTCGTTAACCTGCAAGTAACAGTCATCCTGACAATCGATACGGTATACTGATAAAGAGCGGGAATTATCTTGCGAGAAAAATTACTAATAAACACACACGTGTGCGTAACGGTTGAGCGACCGTACCGAATTTACGACACCCATGCGCACCGTTCTCCATCGATGACTATTGGTTCTTCGATCAGTCGATTCTTGCCCCAGTGCTATCGTAAATTCCTCGACTACATCTATCAGCCGCCAATAAAACGATAGACTGTTAATTAGAACAGCTTTCTACGCTGAACCACAGATACGCAAATACCAGACTGGATTGCTTTACACGAAGGTATAGAAGCTCGTTCAACTCCACGAAGAATTTCGATACTCGATTAAATACCTACTCTTAATGCTATCTACAAAATATACTATATTTTCCACATATTTTGTTCAGAATTTCTAAGCCGCCGAGGCAACTCCGGGCAATGTGAAATAGATTCTTAAACGTATACGTCTAGAAAATATACATGGATATTCGATGCCGAAAATAACCAGTTCATAATGATAATTTCTGTTGGAACGTTTTAATGTGAACAATGAAAATGATAAAGTTCGTGTTGATGGACTCGCACACCGATTCTCATAGATCTCACAGATGCACAGATACTTACAGATACTCCCAGGTACTCACAGAACTGAATGATACTTGCATCTACCCGCACGTATCAAAGGTAATCACAGATGCTCACAGTTACTCGCAACACTTATAGAGATATTCACAGTTAGTCAAGGATACGCCCGGGTAATCGCAGATACTAACGGATACGCGCGGATACTCCGACATGGTCTCATACCCTCACATATATTCACAGGTACTCTCCACCCTTGTGTCATACTCTGCTAGGGGCGTCTGTGAAAATAGGATATTGATAACGGGAGTATGGGGAGATGTGGCCGCTGTCGCAGCCATAGCCAACTTTTTAATTTTTTTCCATTTGCTTAAAGTTTATTGGACGAAACTCATGCGAGTGTGCAAAGCGCATGAGCGCATAACTCAATAATGCGGAGTATAATCAGCACGGTATGTATAATATTGTCCTGATGTATCAGACCATTTAATGTACTCGTCGCAAGCAATGTATCTGTATATGTATTCAATCCCGTTGGATATTCTGCTTCGAAGAATGGCGATTATTCGGTGGTTAGTGGCTGGGTCCATTCTTAACTGGTTTCCTACCGATTTTCCACGCCGTCGAACGCTCACGCTTGGCCGATAAATTCTGTCTCGAATGCGTTGGGTTGCGCGGCGTCTGCTCCAGTAGTTTGATGCCTGCTGCAATGCTGTTGCTGCTGGTTGCTGCTTACTTCATCGTGCCACGCACTTCGTTGCAGTAGGTATCATATAGTATACCCGGGCGCGAGGCAAGAGCCATCGGTCGGGTGCTGTTTTATATCGCGTAATTACACAGCCGCTCGAGTTGCCCACAGAGGCCGACGCACAGAAGACCTGGAGTATGCTTCTGTGGGCTCCTGCTTCTACTCTTTTGCTGCTGGACACAAAACAGCTTGAGGCGAATGCGAAGAGATCCCGAACGAACGGCGTGTGCTGATGCACTTTCGTTGTACTCGTGTGTATGAGTTCATCGTTTTGTGTTACTCCCTTAGATTGAACGATCATTCAACTTTGACAGCTCTTGTCACGAAAATCTCATCGGAAATTCGCTTATGGCTTACAGAGGACGCAGCAACGATCACTAATAAGCACAATACTCTAACACTGTATTATACATAACCGAATGTGTATGGAGAATTGAACATCATCTTTACATCTTTTAATTGTTTTCGTCTTTTGCTAATGCAAAAACTTCTTTGTTTTTCAGTAGCCACAGTCTATCAGATTTATTTGTTAAGTTTTCGAATATTTATTATTTACCTCTACATTTGTGAATGTTAACTTTCCCTCATCTCGAGAAGCTCATCAGCATTCTGGCATCCGGTCATCAACGACGACTAATTGATTGAACTTCGCCCAGAAATCATTACCGATCTGACGTAATGAATGATTTTCGTTTGCGCGACCTTGGGGTCGGCTAGTCGTTAATGATCACAGTTCGAGGTGAATGCAACAGAAGTCAACAAAACAATCGAGGTGTCGGAATGTTTTGAGAGGATCGGAGAGGTCTCGGGACAAACCCCCTCGGTTAACGACCAACGATTGATCAATCGCGTATTATAGGACATTGAGCTCTCACGAATGGTGTGCGTGATAGATCAAGGAGATACCGCACGCTCGTGTGAGCATCCTGAGTCCATTTCTGAACGTGCAAACGTGCAGATCGTTCTTGAGCAATCATCAAATAGCGACACGTTCATTTTGTTTTCAGTAGATTTTTCTTCGCGTAAATTCTCTTTGTAATTTAAATGTTTGATTTGTCGAATGCCCCCTGATGAACATGTATCATCGTCGTCAGATCCCAGACAATTGCACTCTTAAAGGACGGATAAAGCCGAAAAACAATCGCAGCCCAATGAATACCCGGTTGCCTCTGCGAAATGAATAACAATGAGAGCATTGTTTTCGACACAGATCTACAGATCATCTCGAATTCGTTGACTACATTGCTATATATGGTTACATAATTATTCCAATATACAGTACACGACCAGATACGTACGCGCGTCGGTAGTCAATCCAAGTAGGCACAATCAGGTTCCATTTCCCCACCAAGCAGATGGAAAGACAAAATGTGATGACTAACGTAACGTAGTTTTTTTTACTTACCCGTTTGTCTTAACCTATCTGATTTCCATTTATCTGGTTGTGAACTGTACCTATTTTGATTACTCGGATCATTGAGTACGTCTGCTTACAGGATATTGAATGAGGGAGACACATCAAATATAAATAAATAGTATCTTATAACTCCACGCAATAAAAAGAAGTGTCAGACTATCGAGAAAGATTAAGATCACGGTGATGTATGAAGGAAAGTCGGTCCAGTAGTTAGGGAAACGCGAGGATGCGCAGCAAGCTGTAGTATCGAGTCACATACATCTTATGCTATCGTATCGTGTCTTATCATACATACATAATATACTCTATACCGTTGGTTAGCGCGAGTGCGACATAAATCTTCCGGTGTGGTTCGATTAATTGCTGCTGCTACATAGCACAGTGCTTCTTCGTGGTATGTAATTAGATCCTACGCTCTTCGTGCCCGGCGGTCCACCCGGGATTTCTGCTCATTTCGCATCCTTCCTGGCTGGTCTCAAGCCGACGAGCGAAATATCGAGGTCGCTGAATTTATACCTCGATTAACAGCTCGCTCCTCCGATCGATCTTGCGCTCGCGTCGGAAGAAATGCAAGATCGTGTGCTCCGTACCTTTTTTTCGTTCGTCCGCCCATGGCTAATTGCCCATTGATCGACCGAGATAACTTTTCTCATTGAATTACCGGATACTACTAATTATTATCAATGAAACCGTCAATTTTGCTGCAGATATCACAATCGAAGTTATCGTGCATTTATATCATACAATCGTAAAATATCATAATACATTTTATTTCACTCGGTGCGTAACATTTCGTACGATACTCATGCATAAAACGTTTTCTGAACTCGTGTGATTGCAACACTCGCCTTCGGCTCGTGCTGCAAACTCACACTCGTCAGAAAAAGTTTTATCGCACTAGTATCGTAATGTACTATTAAAGTTGCACAAGGATATCGTTGTTTAATAGTCGTATGGTCGCCTGAATAATTAGCAAATAGTTACTGATTACTGACCATTTTGGCTAGGCTAACGATATCACGATTGAAGATTAATACACAGTACGATCTTTGTATAATTGGTAAATTGCTCATTAGAATCCTAAATAGAGTTGAACTTGAGTATTCTTAAGACAGCCTGAAAGAAATAGTCCAAAAAGTACGTGGAAACCTGAATCGCTTCGGATGACTAATATTTAGAAAAATAGGTGAGAATATTTAATATATCTATTGAATTTCGTGAAAAGTACAAACTCAAGTGCAAATGGTTTTCGATACACTTCACTTCTATTCCCGTGTTAAATTTTTTCTTTGCTATCATCTGTCAGTCAAGATAGCGTTCTTCACTAAGAAAAAAATTCAGTTGATTCAACTAAATGCATTTAGTTGATTGGAGATTTTGTCAAATCAATAAATGTTCGTTTTGTTGAAAAATCTGTTAGTTGAATCAGCAACATAAACAATGTTGTCTGACTGATCCGGGTTAATTCTCGCGCTTTGTTGAAACAACAGATACGAATTTGGTTAACTTGAACAACGATTGGTTAATTCGAATAAATGCTTATTTTGATTAAATCCAACTGACAGCTTAGTCCGTTTATTTGATTGAACGAAATCTTTTGCTGGATTGAACCCGAAAATACGTTTAGATGCGTTTGTGATTTGGTTGAATCGTGTAATCATTTTGTAGACACATCTGATGCAATTGAACTAAATCATTTCGCGCATAAATATGTATACTGGTTTGGACGAAAGAAATTCTATGTTAATCTGACCGAAAATGTTGTTGGCAAAACTCCGTGTGCCAATTAAATATTTAGTTCCATCAAAACCCTCTATATTTTGAAACAAGCATATACCAAATTATATTAACCAATTATTTTGTTGAATATGAGGTGGGTATGATGATAAATGTTATACCATTTGCTATCATTGATCGAAATAACTCATATATTCGATTTGATCTTCAGTTTAGTTGGGGTGAGAAACGATTCAGATCGCGTCGTCGACCGAGCTGCGTCTATCCTGATCGCCGCTAGGTGACTTCGTGCTGATGAAGCGTTTCTCGCAAGCGGCCTGGTACCTAGCAAGTTACTATATAAGACCCTTTGATCATAATGTATGTAAATTCAGAGATAGTTAGGATGGTTAAGTTAGGATTGGATAGGTAGGACAGATAGGTAGAATTAAGATGCGAAGAACTTGAAATCACCGCGTTAATAAATAAGTCCGATAGCATTAATAAATCAAGCAAAGTTTGGAAAGGTAATTTTTTGGTAAGATTAAGTGAACAAACTATATGTTTCTTCTAACTATTTGTTTTGTTGTTTTAAAGAATCATTTATTTCTATTGAAAAAGTTTTTGTCCCTTCAAAAATTGCTAGGGTTCCATCAAATAAACATTTGGCCGCTAGAAACTTAATTCGATCCAATGCACCGAATATCACGTCGCTCGTCCTGAATCTCGTTTCGTCAAAACTACAAATCATTTTATTCACATTACATGCAGATTTAGTTGAACGTATCGACCCGAACGATTTAGTTCAGTGAAACGATATTTTGTTGAGCTAACTGAATTTTTTTCTCAGTGTTCATACATTAGCAACGAAAATGTAACAATTATTTATCTAACAAACCATCGAGTTCACAAAAATTATCACAGTTGACGAGCCCACAAACAAAAAAAAAAGATTTACATTATAAAAATTTTAATCGATGACTATAATCCTAATCAGTTCAAACTATCATTAATCACTTATAGTTTCAATCTTCTTCGGATGCGATTCCACAAGCCACAAAATTCTGAATGTGACATTTATGCGATTACCCGACGGTCGAACAATTTTGTATCATAATTAAACTTAATTTCCATCTTTGTTTTCAGTACATGTTATGATTCGATGTACTGATTTGTATCCGCCTTGCTAAATGGAATATTGCTGATTCGAATTATTAACGAAGGAGTACAACCTAAAAATTGGCAAGAGATATAATTGATTCAAGAAATCTCATACGAAGAAGCTTAAGAATTAGGTTCCCCTCCTTCCTCTCGCAATCTCACTCGCACTCACGCGCCCAGTCTCCCACACTCATGCTCATATGGCGCGTCAGATTTATAAGAGTGAAGTTATCTTTCGAGCACCGGCTAAAATTCAAATGAATCTATAAATGTGACAATAGTGTATGAAAAATGTATATATAATTCTTCGAAATGTTACTAAGTGGGCTTTCGTTAAGTATGTACAGCTACTGTCAAAACACAAAACTTGGTCTATACTTAAAGAAACAGCTTTAAACTAATGAATAGTGTTCGTATCGAAGATTCCCACTAATCATACCTTCACTCCTACCGCCTTTATTCCTTCATACCTAGCTCTCACTAATCGGGCACCATACTTCTTAGGGACTTGGTCCAGAGGTTTTTTTCGGAGAAGAACCTCCTTTCCGCATCACTATTTATTTATTTATTTATTTAAGTTTATACTTATGCCATCTAGCACCGACGTCGAGTATACTGTGATATTCTGACCTGCTCGAAAAGCAGCACTATTCGTGCATGCATTAAAGCAAATAGTACGTTTCGATACGAGTGCGAAACAACTTTTTCTGACGAGTGTGAGTTTGCAGCACGAGCCGAAGGCGAGTGTTGCAATCACACGAGATCAGAAAATGTTTTTTGCCCTCCTACGCTAAAAAGTCCACATTCCATGCCCGCAGCGGGCCGAAAAGTATCGCAGCGGGCCGAAAAGTAACGCAGCGGGCGGAAAAATAGCTACAGCGGGCCGAAAAGTAGCTACAGTGAGCCGAAAAGTAGCCACAGCGGGCCGAAAAGTAGTCCCAGCGGGCCGAAAAGTAGCTACTGCGGCGGACAACTTTCCATCCCCATTGCAGGCGTAGAAATGTGGCCACTTTTTAGCATAGTCGGGCAAAAAATATCGTATGCCACTCGGGAGGAAGTGTGTTTTCACCGCGTGCGAATTTCTGCCCTCGCTTCGCTCGGGCATCAAACTTCGCACTCGGTGAAAAGACGTACTTTCCCTCCCTTGTGGCATAATATACTATTTCGCATGAGTATCGAACAAAATTTTATTTCACAAGGTGTGAAAATGGCGGTTTTCGCAAAAACTGCCATTTTCACACCGAGTGAAATAAAGTAATTTTGCTGCTTCGAGTTATTTACCGTGCGAGAGTTGCATATATTAACAGAAATCATCCGTAGTGTGTTATTTATCGTGTTGATGATCCTCCAGACCAACAAATCCAAAACCATACTTACCGAACGTGATAGACATATTACAGACCTTCGGTGCAGTTGTGTAATGTTAATTCTTTAATCGTAAAAAAAAAAATGTTTATCGAAACAATGTGAACAAAAAATTCGGAAATAAATTAAATCACATAAGCAAAGTTGTTGTAAACAGATTTATGTAGATCTGTATATATTTAGTATAGTAATTAAGTTGTCAAAACATAAAGAAAAGCATTTCAACCATTTTTTCTTTATATATATTTAACTCAAAAATACAATAAGAAGTGGGAAAATCGAGATTTTCACAAAGCTTCCTCATGTAATCTACTTTTGTGTAAAGGAAGCTTTGTCTTCAAAAGAAAATAATCGCGTTTAAGAATGCAAAAAATCACTAATTTTAGCAATATTCACTACAAAGGTTCTATATAAAATTGTAGTTATCCGTCGTTTCGGGGCCATGTCTAATGTATTGCTTCCTCATAGAGGAAGTTATGTTTTCGTGAAAAAAAAAATTTCGAGATTTTAATGTCAGCGTACTAGAAATGGTCGAAAACGTCGAGAAAAGTGATTTTTAGCTGGCGTCCGGATGTATGTGTGTGTGTGTGTGTATGTGTGTGTGTATGTGTGTGACAGCGTGCATCGCTTAGAACGACTATAACTCGGAAACGGCTTGGGATAGCGGGTTCAAATTTTGTACACTAGTAGAGTAGTCACGTCTCCTCCTTCGATATAATTTTCATGAAGATTGCGACCCGTTTCGGAATTTTACGGGAATTCGAAATTTTTGAAAAAAGTCTGTGGTAGCTCTAACTTTCGTAAATTTTGAGCTATCGTCCTAAAAATGCATATAAATACAATACTATGAACAAAGACCTTTGGTATTGAATTAGGCCAAAATCTACCGAAGGGATCAGATTTTATGGAATTTTGATTTTTTTGAAAAATTACTAAAAATCGTCTAATTCGAGTAAACATGGAGGTATCGAGCTTAAATTTGCCACAGGAATGGACTGACACTGTACAATGTTTCCTATTAAATTTGGCAAAAATTGATCTAACCGTTTGAATTTTATGGGATTTTGAAAATTTTGAATTATTCAATTTTTTTTTGTCAGAAGTTTCTGAATCAAACATCGCGCAAAGAGTAGAATGAGTTATAGTTTCGTAATCAGCGCTGAAGATTAGATTAAAAATTGCCTTAAAACTTTTTTTTTGTGTTTTAATTATAGCTTCCTCTATGAGGAAGCCAAAATGGCACGACGGAATTATCATAGAGGAAGTTATGAGGAAAACCGTAAAACATGAGGAAGTAATTGTGCAAATCACTTTGCACGCTTTTTTTTCCACTCATCATGAATCTGCCACTTATTTTACTCTTAGCTCAATATATGATACGGAAACTCGCGTCAGAACGAAAATACTAATTTTTCATGAAATTCACAAAATTCAAATTCTCATAACATTTAAAGGGTTCGCTCGATCCTCGTCAAATTAAATGGGGATCATGGGTCGATAAATAGCCCTTCTGTGTATAATTTTTTAGCCCGATCACTCAAAAATTCCCCGAACAGACTTCTTTTTAACGAAGTTCAAAAATGCGTAATATTTGAATACTGAAAGCATTCAGCTAAACATTTAACCAAACATTGAAGATTGACTCCTGTACATGCCTTAGAAATTTCAGCTCGATAGCTCAAGCCGTTCTCAAGTTGTAAGTGTTTCAATTTTTCGGGTCCAACACGCACACGCGTAGGCACAGAAATTCTTTCTAACTATGATGTTCCGACATTTTGGAGCACTCTGACAACGTTTTCATTAACATCTCGAATTTTTTTTTTATAGAAATGAAGCTTCTTCTATCAGGAAGCAAAATAAAATAAAAAAATACCCAATGCGCGTCTGGAATACCAGTAAAATGAGGTTATTGCACCAAAAGGAAGGATGCGTCGAGTATGTTTTTAAAATTTTTTCGTGTTGTTTTTTTGAATTAAATACAGAAGGAAACAAATGCTTAAAACTTTTTTCTTTACTTTTTGACTACCCAATTACTATACTAAAATACACTAAATGTATACATTTATTGTTGACTTTTTTTTTAAACATTGTTTCGATAGATATAATTAATATCTATCGAACACGTAAAGAATTTTATTTTACTTGGCGTACCATTTTTTGTTAAGTATATTTTTTGTTGATTTAAACTATTGTTGATATAAGACGATACTCCTCACCTTTACGAGGCTCAGGTTTTTCGGCTATGGCAATATATTCATCGTTATTAAGTTTTATTAAGATACCCTCCGAAGAGTTCAATTGCTCGACATCCTACTACTGTTTCTCTGCTATGTTTTGATTCAAATAAAACAGCATCATCGCTCTGTTTTATTTCGATGTATATCGGAGGACATGGTTTGACCGTAGAAATGTCCTATCCTAAGCTCCGGCGTAGTAGTAGTAATATAACATTTATCGGTTTTGAATAGAGCCGCGAAAAGCATCTCGAACTCTGAACCCCGTTGATCTTGATGCTCTGGACCTTTGGATATAGCTGCGGATCAGGATCAGATGATGGCTTGCATCACGGGTAGCTAACATAAAAAACTTACCTGTCTCGCCTGGTGGGTAAAAACATCTTTTGATCCTGACGCAATGCCTCTGAAGTTCCAGAGCATCGACAACATCTGTGTTCGGAATCGGAGATGCCTTTCGCCACCATGCACAACAGATAAGTATATCTCACTTAAATATAAATTAACGACGACACAAGTTTCGAACGAAACTTTTTCTTACAAAGCTAATTTTATACTTTTGTCTCATCCTATTTTCGTCAAGGCCTTCATTTCACATTATTAAATCATACTTTTTCCCCTTGGTTAATCGAAACGTTATTTATTTCACGCCCTCGCGGACCAACCAAGCGCAAAACTCTAGGTTGGATTTGGGTTGTTTTTTGACAAACTACTGCAATACAACCAGTCGATTGGTGCGCCAAACTGACACTGATTCCAACCGTCTGGAGGTAGCTTTTTGGTTGATACCTCAAAACCAACTGTAATACCAACCATTATGTGTCGGATTGAAAGTTGGTTTACAGTTGGACTTTCTCAAAATAACCCAGTTTCCAACTTTATGTCGAGAGCACCAACAGCTTGCCTCACGGTTGGAAATAGGGTTTCAATCCTAAACCAACTTCGTATCCAACACATATAATGGTTGGTATTACGGTTGGTTTTTTAATATCGCCGAAACATCAACGTCTTGAAGGTTGGAATCAGAGTTGGTTTGATGCACCAATCGACCGGTTCGTTTTCAGGTTGGGTTCAGGTTGGTTTCAGGTTGGTCGGAACGCGAGAGCGGTCTTCAATCACAAATAATGGTTAACGTCCATACATACAATTCTACACGATTTATTAGGTTAAACAAGGGGTTGGGTCAGTGAGGATGTATGTTAAGGATTAAAAAAATAAAATAAATATATGGAGAAAATGAATACATTATTTAGTGATTAAATCGAATATTGCGTAACGTAAAAAGAAGTATGAAACCAAAGTTCGCAACGTTGTCAGCAACGAGGTATTTCCGTGCGCCAAAATGTCAAGCTTTGCAACCGTCAGATTCAAATGAAAATTAACCGCAAACTTATTCGTATTTATGATTCTGCTCGACGAGTAACAAATCCAAATTGTAAATAAAATACAAGGCCTCCGGTATATAGCTTCAATGCGGGTTCCCGCATATAACTCGCGAGATGCAATTAGACTCGGAACTCCCTGCGAGTCGCGGGAAAAAAGAATGAAAATTCCAGGCCCTATATTTCGACGGCTAGTAGACTGTTCCGGAGGACCCCAAAATATTACATTAATTGCGATAGATTCGTGAATCTATGCAAGATATTTCGAGACCAAATAGAGCTGCGTTACATTCCTGATCAGGGCCTGATAAGGTGCCTTATCAGGACCTGATGAAGCGTTAGGCAGTGCCTGATAGGGACCTGACGTCAGCCCGATGGCAATTTCTGCTCGGGATATTGCAAACATGAGTAAATTTGCGTATTTTCAAACCGTGATTTCTTTGCTTCCCGATGGCATCGCCAAAAAACCAAGGCGCCTATCATGTTCTACGGCATGACATGCACAAGATGATAGATATCACGGAATTAAAATAATTAGATAAAGCGGTGTAATTTGGACTTCTCGAGGAAAAATTGAAAGATCGAAAAAAAAAGAAAAAAAAAAATTGGTACACATAATTCTATGTATTTTTTCGCGCCGAGCACAGACCCGACATCTGTTCTGATCAACAGCACAAGGTTGGTGTATTTTTTCACGCTGAACCTGAGTCAGCCAGCAGTATTGCCTAAAAGGTAAATACGACGTTGATGTTGAAAAAGTTGAAAATTGAACTTTTCATATCACTCAAATTCTCAAAAAGTTGAAAATTTCAATTTTCAACTATATTAATTAAAACGAATAATAGATACATTGAAGATACATTGTTAACAACATTTCCATATTTTTTACACAAAAGTTATTTAACGTTACTTCAAAAAAATGTTCATATTTTTTAAATACAAATATTTTCACGTTCATCCATCACAATGCAAAGTATTTACTTTATTAAACAAAAAATGTCGTTGAATTAAAAAATTCAGATCGGCTACGTTGCTAACTAGCCGCGCTGTAGTCGACAGATGTTCCAGCTGTCACGCCGAACGCGTTGTGGATACGCGGATACCTTATATTAAATTACATTACATTACACAACAGGATGATCATTTTGGACTATTTATCAATCACGGTGATAATATCTGTGGACCTGCCGAACGGTTTTAATCGTAACTAGGCGCGTTGGAAAGCGTGTGTCCGAATTCTATGTTAGAAATGTCTTCAAAGTTCCGATCGGATGCTTCGTTCCCGAGATTATTGAGAACAAAAGTCCCACTTCCGGTGGACTGGAGTATCACGACACGGTAACGTCTCGTTTAAAAAAGTCTTCTTTTTAAGTACTTGGCGTCAAGTCGCTACTGCTCTCTTGATTAATATGGTACGTAGAATTTCCCTGGCGGCGGTTTAACTCTTTTGCTGATCTAAATCTATCTTCTCGAGTATGAAAAGCAGAAATCGTTAATCAAAACTTTATAGTATATAATCAGCTTATACAATAAATATGGGTAACCTATGGCAGAACATGCTTTCCCGATATCCAATGCGCTTGTACGGCAGGGAGCCAACACCCGCACCACCCGGCAAAGAGTAAATACTCGAGTCGAGACGACGACGTGAGTCCAGCGTGTGATCAACGATACGTATCCATTTTAGTGGGCGCGAAAAAAGCTCTTATCTGCACGTGGCTCACGGCTCAGTTCACTCAGTCGCACGTGCGAACACATGGTTAAATTGTCACGGGTGTGAAACTCGAGGCGTAGATGTATGCAAATTTGTTGACCGCAAGGCGCGAAAGAGGGTTTAGCAAGATCTGATCTCGCGGGCGAATCCCGTCCGGAACTATAGGTATACCGTGAGTTTTCCGTGAAGCTGACAGTGTCACCAGCAACAGCTATCAGAAATATTACAGTAGATGTTGTTAGAACTATCGTTGAAACGGTCAGTTCGGTAAAACAATAATTTCGGAGAATATAGTAATGTGTTAAAAAAAGGTGAATATGGCCTTACATGATTATTCTGAACTTACAGCATGAATCCGTGGTATCGCATTTTTTGGCAACTAAGGAACGTTATTTTCTCCGTGCTTACTGGACATTTTTCGATACATTAAGTAATTCGGACTATTTGTATCGGCTCGTATAGACTAAACTTTTAATGGCTTGTGAGAGTTTAGAAATTTTCTAAGAAAAGTTGTTACTTGCAAATAGCTATTAGAAATTAAGGAGGGAGTCTCGCTGCGCGCTGACTTCGCATAAGTTCGACAACAATAAGAGAAAATTGCAAGTACTTCTTGATGGTGTAAAAATCTGAAAAAAATCGTGTATACTAAAGGTACTGAGAAGATTAATTTTGCATAATAACAATTGCAAAATGTTATTAACAAATTCATCAAAAAATTAATTCGTTAACAAATTACCCGGCAACAAAACTTTTTTTTTTATGAAAATGATTCGTTTATTTTTCTGAACACGTATGAATTTTTTCAGATTTTTAAGTAATCGTTGATTTTTTATTTTTTTTTATAGAACAAAAATCAACGATTACTTAAAAATCTGATAAATCAACGATTACTTAAAAATCTGATAAATCAACGATTACTTAAAAATCTCGGCTAGCGCGTCAGCTTCACCGACGGCGCATGGTACATGTACTATTCTGCATATCTATACTGATGCAGTACGTGTAATGTTGAAGGCTAGAGATCTACGCGGTCTATACCAGACAACGTGCTCGTGGAATTGCGTGTCCTGCATCTATGTAACTCGTGGAGCTGACCCATTATCAAGAGACATTGATTTATCCGCGCGTTATCGGCTGCGAGGGGGGAAATTATAGTAGAGTTTATTATCGCCGTTTTGCAAACCTGTCATCGAGATCGAAAGGTATACGGGGCTGGCACGTGGAGAGATGAAGACGTAGGTAAGTGCTCGTACCGGGTAGAGGATTATATGTTCACTACATGGATACCGCGTCTAGCTGATAAAGTTATTTGCGAATGAAACCCAAAGAGAATTATGCAAAAAATAATCCAGTTAGTCCCATGTGCGAATATCTGTACGGTGCCGGAGTCATAAAAACGGCCCAGAACTGGGACAGAACCGATTGCCAAGTCGCGTTTGCCAATTCTCGGACAGCATTGGCAAATAACATTGTCAGTAATGGGCCTATGCAGCTTGCCAGTACGGGGCCAAGCCCGGAGCTGCTAATGTGGCCCAGAACTGGGACAGTTACAGTTGCTGAGTCTCAATTGCCGGCTCTGTCCCCGTACAGATGAGAAACTTCACCAAGAATGGGCCAACCTTGATTGCCAGTACTGGACAAAGTGCCGAGCCGGCAATACGGCCCAATGCTAGAACAGCCCTTGTTGCCGAGTCTTGTTCAACGACCAGGGCCCAGTGCTGATAAATAACTTCACCAAGAGTCGGCCATCGCTAATAGACCGTGTTAGATAAAATCCTTTTTTAGATCAAATTTTATATCCATCGTAGTACTGGGCATGTACTGGTTGCCAGAGTTCAACCAACGCTTTCTCAATAATATCAAAGTATGAAAAAGATAAATTACAAATAAATTTTATATAGAACTCAGTGACTGAAGAATAAATATTGATGTATTTTATGACTTTTCGATCGTATGAAATTAGTGTGACAATATGCAAGCGTTTGCTCAACTGATGTACAAGTTTCGAAACGTTGTTCTTCAACATTAGCATAGCCAAGTAGGTAAGATCTAGGACTAGTAATCGTAGGGTCGCAGGTTCGAATCCCATCACAGGTCGAAAAATTTATTCCGAGATTTCCAGCGTATAAGCGTAAAATAACAACAACACAGTAAACCACGATCAGAGAAATGCATTAAACAAACAGGCAGACGATAAAAACATTCATTTTTACTGTTTATTATTATCGTTTTTCAACAGTGGCTGAACATTGGCACGCGGTACTGGCTCGACGCCGACAGCCAGCACTGGGCCGGTGTGATCATTTCAATATCGGCCTGGTACTGATTCTGCATTGGATTTGTACTGGGCCTTGATCATCTGCCAGTACTGGTAGCTCCGGCACCAGTACTGGGCCAGAACGGTGCCATTCTGATATTCTTACATGGGGTGGAGTAAGAATCTGTAGGCTTACGATCCGATGTAATCACAGATCAAACGATTTCCTTGTCTTATCTACGTAAGCGGGGAAATGGCAAAGGATAGACCGACGGTATTCAATTAAAGTCTGCGCGACAATTTAGCAGGACACTGCATGCAGACACTCCGCTGAACGAAGTAGCGTTGTAATAACCGTGTTAACACTCGTGTAATTCGAGCACCTAACATCTTGCAACGGACAGGCATGAAATCTCTGATTTGCGATAAAGACCTCGCGGGCGTTCTGAAATATATACTACGTGGAAGACGGTTACGCCCACCATTAACAACATGCATATCGCTGGTGGGGATTTATCGAAGCTGTGAGCGCGTGAAACTCACGGGAATTGGAATAAGATTCTGTCGAGATGGCACAATGCTTTCGTAGGTTCTAAATAGGGTTCAGGGCTTGATCCACTGGTTGAACCATGGAGTGGGCGGAGAGGCCTGCCTCAAGGATCTATTGGGTCAAATATATGAATGTGAATCTCTACCCGAATCGAATTTATTTCTTTTTTAAACGCTATAATTTGAGAGAGAAAAAATAAAATACAAAGTTAACACATGCAAATATTTTTTATGTGAATATCAATTTAATGTAATTTCCATAAAATCCAAGAATCTTGCGATTGCTCAGAGTGATAAAGCAGGGGAAAATTTCTCCAGATAGAAGCTAGTCGTAGAATGCGGCGGAGAGGTAATCGATTCTCTCGAGGAGAAGGTGCATATAGTGGGTGAATACATTGATCGAGTCGGGATCTCGATCGTGGAGCTGGAACAGTCAAGGTGCCGAGGGCTACGGTGAAACGAGATGACCACGCCGGTACGTCGACCAGAGAGAAAGATGTAGATAGGCTTCGGCGGTGAAATTGATTGTATCGTCGCTCTCGAATGGAATACTATTATTCGCGCTTGGAGAGCAGGAAAGAGAAAGGGCCGAAACGGAGGCTATGCGACGAGCAGGGGATTTCATGAGAAATGCCACGAATGTTCATCTAAAAAGTATATGTCATTCACGTGAACGTATACACTCGGTGTAATGTACAACAACTTCATTTTCAGAGATACGTTACGAGTGTTTGGAGTCAGTAGTTTCACGTCCTACATTAATTCCCAGACGACCTCAATAGGGCTACTATAGGGAACCAGACCAGGCATTTATGAACCCGCACAAAAAAAGGATTAAAAAATATTGGAAAAACATACAAAATGGAAGTCGTATTGGGCTTAATAATACTCAAATTATATTCCTCTAATCTATCGCCGAAGAACATTAAGTATGAATCTGATACACGTTGTTAATATACGAGTATCAAGTATAAAGCTCGAATCTCAATTTTTATGCAAGTCTCATACTTGATACTCGATTATTTTTGGGAATACTAACTTCATACTTGATACTTCAATATTTTTAGGTATACTACGTTTATACTTAATACTCGAATATTCTTAAATATACTAGCTTCATACCTGATACTCGAATATTCCTTCATTATACTCACTTCACACTTGATTCTCGTATATTACAAGTATATTAGATTCATACTTAATACCCTTCAGCGGTAGATTACAGGAGTATAATTTGATACGATATACTTTTAATACTTCTTGTGCGCAGGAAGGTCTTTCGATAAATGAGAATATGTAAAATCGATAAGACTCGATCGTCTGCCCGTGACTCTGTCTTTCCGTGGTTAAAAAAAATATAGTTTTAAGCGTTATTCTTTTGTTCGTTCCATTTTACAATATTAGGTATCGGGAACCTCAAAGTGGATCGGAATAATATTATTTTTTAAATGTAAGTCTTTCAACTCTTTGAAGATGGAATAATCAGAAAAGAGATAACTAAACTATATGTGGAAGTATTGCCAAAACGAATCCTTTCGAGCTGTTCCTATCCAATAAATGACTGGGACTAGCAGGGTTTTGTTTTTGCTTGTAAAGCGAGAAAAGCTTTTTGAAAAAATTAAAGAATTCCATATTGTCGATCTTTATATCAAATAGCAGCACATATATCGCTGTTCATCTCAAGCTTCGCCCCTGCTGGCATTGGTACAAGATAATTCCGTTGAGCACTCAAACGAAACTCTCCATAGCACTCATTTCTCATGATAACAAACTTGTAACACTCATAATCACAAATTCTTCTCTTCAACCGGCTCGGACCTGATCTTTTGTTTTACCAATCAACAAACCGTGTGGGAGTGAATCTAAAAAAGAAGTTTCACATGGATGACCACGACGATGAAAGGCCAACCCGACTTATAATTACGCTTGGGCCAGCAGCGAGGAAATTAATTACCGCTTCGCCGAGAGGTCGGACGAGCATTCAAACTTTTCGTTTGTCCTTCTGCATCGCGCAGCTAATTAATGAGGAATTCCGGGTACATCAGCAAAAACTGTCGGAAAATAAAACTCGTCCCATGTTCGATACATTTTTTTTCCCCGTTACCTGGGTATCAGGTAAATTTTAATTGTATACCTCAATCATTCGCCAAGTTTCACATTATCTTAACATTTTTATAATTAATTTTGATTCAATAATATTCGATGGATCGAATGGAGCGTAATAAAATACGCGATAGGTTGCTTATTGTTGAATCTACAAGACGCTACTTCCTTTCGCAATTTGCTTAGTCTCTCGAGTATCCCGATGATACTCGATGATTCTCGTGTTACTTGCAGAAAGACAATGCACTGTATCCCAAAAATATCGAGCTACTTCAAAATACTTCTAGTTGACCGAGTGCATAGTAACATCACGAAGATTGGCCTCGTAAGGTGCGTGCGTGCGTGCCAGATTTGCATCGTTCAGAACGGCTGTAATTCGGAAACGGTTTGAGATAGCCGGTTGAAATTTTGTACACTGGTAGAATGGTTACGTCGCTTCCTTCGGTGAAATGTTCATGAAGATTAAGGCTTAGTTCGAGATTTTACGCGATTTTGCAACTTTGAAAAATGTCCGTGGTACCTTTAACTTGTTCAAGTGTTGAATTATCGTCCTAAAACTGCAGTCAAATATAATACTGTGTTTAAATTTAGCAAATTGATTAACTGCACTGTACAACATTTGGAGTTAAATTAGATTAAAATGGATCTAACCGTTTACATTTTGGAAAATTTGTATTTTACGTCCTACACGGGTTTCTGTATCAAATATGATTCTAAGAGTAAAATAAGTTCGATATTCGTAATCTTTGAGAAAATTCATTAATATTTTTTTAGCTTGTATCTGGATATGTGTGCGCGTAATTTTGGTGTATGTTTGTATATGAAAAATTTGTAATTTTTAACGTATAATATTTTCCTTTCTTTTACTGCGGGAATTGTATTGTAATTATAGCTGCCTCTAAACGCAGACAAAATTGAACAATGACATTTTTCATGCAGCAAGTTATGCATAAGACAGTTAAACACAAGGAAGTCATGTGCACATTATTTTCTAATTTAAAGGCAATCCGAATTAGACCGTACAAGAAATTATATACGCTAATAGTGGTGATTATGGGCCGATGCGACGCGTGCATATTCATTTATATATGAATAATTATAAATGATTATAATTGATGATGAATATAATTTTTGCGGTATTGGGTATTGTGACGTTACACCGATCCCCTAAGAGTTACGGGCTCCTTTACTTTCCTCTCTCCTCTTTCCTTATCCGTTGTCGCCGGTTCGATTCTTTAGTGCGGAGCTTCGTTGCGCCCCATCAGGTGTCAGTAGTCTCGGACATACGAGTGTAATCGTGGTTCGTACGTCCTATCGCCGGAGATACGTCCTCGTCCGTTTTCCTTTCACCTACAGGACTTCAGTCTCGGGAATCGAACCCGATACATTTTCCAGTCTTTCGATTTCCCCGTACCGAGGCGCTGGACGTTTGCTCTGGACCGACAATTATAGTGGGCAGAACCACTTTTTCGTAGAAAAACCACTACAGAAATTTCTTGGTGCTAGTCGGGAATGGAATCCGGGCCTACTGCGTGTGAGTCGCGCTCCTATCCACTCGGCCATTCTCACCCTTCATATATAATTAAATATTATTACGAATTGATATAGCAATTTGTATGATAAACATATTAATTTATACGATTATTAATATATTTATCATATAAATTGGAATATATTTTCAGAACTATGTTTCAAAATATGTATATCCGTATTATACAATTTTTCGGCGAAGCTATATTTAATATATCACACATATACTTTTCGTTATATGTTACATATAATTTTTCCCATGGGAGATAGTTCATCTGAGCATAGGCGATGTTATGATCAAATTGATTAGTCTTAGCCGCTGGTAGAAAATGCAAGAGACTTTAGCAAATCTCGTTAGCTTGTATTCCTGCTGATTCATTAATCTTCCACCAACATGTTGATGGCGTTCTCGTCTCGTATGAAGTATGTATGGATAAATCCCACGAACACGGAAGGGTTTTGCTCTCAGTCCAATCCCTATTGAATGTAGCAGTCGGCTGCGTGAATCTATACATATACAGTGTACTCGACACACGCGCCGACTGAGATGGTATCTGAAAAAATTCAGTCAACGTCCAGTCAAGCGAATGATTGGGTAACCCGTGTAGCTGAGAAGAAGGTTTTATGGCAAGGTAAGAGATAGGCTTAGTATTCATCGCCATCATCGGGTCCTATTAAAAATCAATCGATTGTCTAATAATCTATTTGGATAAACATTTTTATATTTTATACATTAATTAACCTATAGAGATAGAAGGAGTAGCAATACTTACATACCTAATGACTATTCCGTAGTTCTATTCTAGTCTGTCCTAGAAAAAACGTTGAAAATTTCAATTTTCAACGTTTGTCAAATTGAAATTGTTATTCGCGAAACTTTGTCTATGACAAAGCATTTTCTGTACTTTTGGCTTCCTCATAGAGGAAGTTTTGTGAATGAAGAAACATCATGAGAAAACGATATGACAATTTCAATTTCCAACTTTTAACAGGATGCGCTATGAAAATTTCAATTTTCAACTTCTTTCAACATCAACGTCTTGTTAGACTTTTATGCAAAACGGCTGGCCGATTCAGGTTCAACGCTTAAGAATACTCCATCCTCACGCTTCACTTTGCCAAACCCGCGCTTGGAGTGAAAAAATACATGGAAATATGCTCTCCTGAATATTCTTTTTTGCACTTTCGATTTTTACTCAAGAAATCCAAGTGATACCTCTTTATCTAGCTTTTTAAACCCAGTCATATCCATCGTCTTGTATTCCATCATATTATATTCCATCATATCCATCGTATGTCTTGCTGTAGATCACGATAGGCATCTGGGTTCTTCTGCAATGCCATCGGAAAGCAAATAAATCGCTGTTTATTACACCCAAAATCACTAATTTTTGCAATTTTGGCTATAAAAATGCTGGATAAACTTTTTCGTAAGTTGGCGCTCCGGAAGTGCAATTCCATATATTTTTTCACGCTAATCACGAATCTGACACTTTGTTTTATTCATAGATAAAGATTTAAAACTGAATAATGCGTCTCGCAAAAAAATGCATGAAACTAAAAAAATGCAAATGACATAAAATGTAAACGGTTCGATCGATTTTTGTGAAATTTTAATGGGATCACCGGGCGACCATATTCCATCTGTATACGCGTTTTTAGCCCTATAAATAAAAAATTGCGAGCGCCAGAGTGCGTACAAACACTTTCGAAGAAATTAAAAATGACGTAAAAAAAAACAGCTGAACATTTTTGGATGAAAATTTGCAGAAACATTGACTATTAAGACCATATGAAACACCGCCCTCCCCGTCCATCCCGGGCTCAGTCGGTATCAAAAACTGTAATCAACTTTTCTCACTGGATCTCGCATATACGGTCAAAAGAAAAGGCTCATGGGAAGCCGAAATGATATCCGCTTCCGATGAGACTTTTCTTTTGACCGTATATGCCAGAATCCATGAGAAAAGTTGATTACAGTTTTTATTACCGATCGCGGTATTGCACATGCTGTGTGTGAAATTTGGTTTGAATTTTTCTCGTCCGATGCACACCCACGCACGCACACATATACATCCGGACATTTTTTGTAATGTGATTATTCGATGTTTTGGAACATTCTGAACACATTTTCATAAAAATCTCGAAACTTTTTTTTCACCATAACAAAATTTCCTCCACGAGGAAGCAAAATCATATTCTAGTCTTTTGAGTTGCGCCGGAATCTATCCTTATAACGTATTCGGTATTCTAAATCTATATGACGATGCCGTACTTAATGCAACTATTTATTTATTCCTCCTATCTCCTGTAAAACGTTTATCAATTCGATCATGTATTATCAGTCTTCCACCACGTTCAGTTGCCGAGACGAAGCACACAGTTCTAAAGGATAATGCGTACACTATCCCGACCGCATCTCGTCGAATTAGATTCTGAGTAATCTCTTAAGCTGCGCGGCAAGTATCGACGTTGCATACACTGAAAAAAAATATCGTTGTTTCAATAGCTCTAATATACTTGAAATAAACTTCATTGATTCAATAGCATCAACATCGGCACGACGCCATATTTGTTGTGTTTTAAGAACGGTGTAATTGCAATCAATAGTACCATGCTATCGAAAAATGCATTTGACTCGATCAATTGTACTATCTCCCGAAATGCATATATAATTCTTTCAATGAGACATGAATTTAAAAAATGTACACTGCTGCAATTGGAAATTTGAAGATATTCCAAACACATCTGCTAACCGATCTAATACATTCGATGCTTGTGTTATTACCACAATTTAATGACGCTTTTGAGAACATTTGAAGTATTGCTTCACACACATCTTCCCTTGAACCAAGTGGTTATTTTATCGAATCAATACACGTCTTTCTAAAATGTTTCATAGCAGCATTTTTTAAGGCAGTAATTTAGCGTTCAATCGAAGCACACAATATTTTGAGTCAACGACATACGTAGTTCATTGAATTTCGAATTTGATTCATGCACGTACGCAGGTATATTCAATCCGACCGGGTATGTCATCTGTTCAATGAGTCGACGCTGTTGGATGATCTTAACATGCTTTTCGAAGAAAATAGTTCATGTTACATCGTATACGAAAATCTCGCAGGCATATTTTCTTGTAGTGAATGTTTATTCCGGCATTGTGGAGTATAACTACTTGGTAGCGTCCTTCGCACACTTAAAAAATTTCTTTTAAGTACTTGGCGTCGAGACGCTACCGCATCTCTTGATGTCACCGTGTACTGGTTATTTTCCACTTACTCAATAACAAATAGGGATATCGGCTAAGTTGCCGGACAGATACCGTTTTTAAGGCAACCTAAAATATCTGCTTAGCATAGGACTCATATAATACTTTTTCTTTTCAGTAATTATTTCAGTAAATAAATAAAATATTTATTGTCCATTCACTTCAGATAAGAAAACTTTTGCTGTTTTCAAATTTTGCTAGTCATGAGAAAAACTCAAATGGTCAGCGATAGCACAGCGTTAGGGTTCTAGGCTAATATCCGTAATGTCCCGGGCTCGAGCCCAACTTTAGGTCGTTAGGTTTTTCTTTCTCCGAAATGCGTAATATAGTATCCGAATGTAGTATAGTATAGTACCCGAATATGTCCTAAATTGATATTAATTCGTGATGATGATAATTCAAGCAATTTTTTTTCCCAATATTACTTTTATACGTTTTATTTAAAAATACATGAACTTCGATTGACGTTATCTGTTATTGTTTCATTGCCGAATACATTTTAATCAACTGTGTAACGATTTCAACCAAATGGATCCTCAATTACTGCAAAATCATGAACTTAACTTTAAAACTATGTGCATTTAATTCAATACTTTCCAACGATCAGTCAAAAACATATGTAATTGCTCCATCAACATATTCTAATGGTCGTGCACTAATAATATAAAAAATAATCGAAACAAACGTGGAAGATATCGAAGCAAATATACGCGAAATTGTTTTGTTACCAGAATATATTGCATTAATTACACAATCTGTTCCTACCATCATTCATTTGATTGTGGCGGTGTTTATACATATCGTAGTAATTGATGGCGTATTTGATGCATCCAATATACATTTGTACCGTACACTGTTGTTTAGTAAAGTGAATAACAGACGTCATCAATTCAATACCTTATGATATTGTGCTGGAGTCCATTCTAGAAAATACATACTATTACAGATGTAGTTACATGAGCTAGTTATGTTGATGGCAGTCCGCAATGGTTACGTTTAATTGAATCAATGCTAATTTTTTTTGAATCAATGACATTTTTTTTCCGTGTGCCCTGCTTAAAATGTCCGATAGAAAACGATTAAAAAAAAATCTATCATTTTCATTCGTGTTTCTGATTCCTGTTTTTCGTAAGTAGCGTTGAATTAATATGAAACTAATTTTATCGGTTCTTGAGTAGTTGTTACTATAGATATTCAATCGAAATGAATACTTAATAAACAACGTCAGCCCAATGTAATTCAATTTGATATCCAGTATAAGTTCCTCATGAAGGTGAATCGTTTTGTATGTAAAATTTGATATCCGGTATAAATTTTTCGTGAAAGTGAGTCGTTTTGTATGTTTAATTTGATATCCGCCCGGGAAAAACTGATTATATATGAATTATGTTTCTATATGACCATATATGATTATATATGATCATATATAATCATATATAACCGTATCAGACTAATTCGTTTTGTTAATCAAATTAATTAAATAACAATTCCGTGAACCTATGCACCTTTATTCTATCATTTCAAGCTAACCGGTTCAACAATACAAAAGAAAAAAAAAATTCCACCTAATTACGACCTAATTACCATATTTGTGTGACGGTCACCCATCCTAGTAGTGGCCGTCGCAAAAGTTGCTTGACTTTTATGATTACTAACTAACTACCTAACTATTTCTACCTAACATGTTCTTACGATGTATGTTAATTCGAGGATTTATAAATGACTTCATGTATTATCAACCAAAAACTTTGAATTGCGCAGCTTTTTAGCTGTTTTTTTGCAAATTATTTACTTTACCAATATTGCCCACTTCAGCAAGATGCTTCGGTCCCTAGACCGGCGGAAAATGCGATTTCTAATGAAATCCGAAACTTTTTACACACGATATTAGAAGATTATTGTAAAAAAAAGAAATTTGCAAACGGTTTACGCATAGTGCTGAATTATATACAAGTTCACATAGTTATACTATGTGAATTCCTCCTGAAAGTGAATCTTTTTGTATGTTCAATTTTATATCCGGTATAAGTTCCTCATGAAAGTGAATCGTTTTGTATGTTCAATTTGATATCCGATATAATTTCCTCATGAAAGTGAATCGTTTTGTATGTTTAATTTGATATCCGATATAAATTGCTCATGAAAGTGAATCGCTTTGTATGATCAATTTAATATCCGGGATAAGTTCCTCATAAAAGTGAATCGTTTTGTATGTTCAATTTGATATCCGGTATAAGTTCCTCATGAAAGTGAATCGTTTTGTATGTTCAATTTGATATCCGGTATAAATTGCACATGAAAGTGAATCGTTTTGTATGTTTAATTTGATATCCGATATAAATTGCTCATGAAAGTGAATCGTTTTGTATGTTCAATTTGATGTCCGGTATAAGTTCCTCATAAAAGTGAATCGTTTTGTATGTTCAATTTGATATCCGGTATAAATTGCTCATGAAAGTGAATCGTTTTGTATGTTCAATTTGATATCCGGTATTAATTCCTCATGAAAGTGAATGATTTTGTATGGAATACATTTCATTGCAGCTAATGTTTCGTGGAAATCTAAATCAAACTAGTATAGTAATAGTTTCCTTTCGTGTTTGTGATATCTACATTTCGTAATCAGTATCGTAATAAATGAAACGACCGATCAGGTCGGTTCGGTCGGTCGTATCGATCAGTATCGTACGAGTCAAATAGTATCATTTTAAATATAGCAAAACGATTCACTTTCATGAGGAACTTATACCGAAAATCAAATTGAACATACAAAACTATTATTCACTTTCATGAGGAACTTATGCCGGATAACAAATTGAACGTACAAAACGATTCACTTTCATGAGGAATTTATACCGGATATCAAATTGAACTACATTGGGCTGACGATGTTTATTCAGTATTCATTTCGAATGTTATTCACGGCTTGAACAACACAAACGATTAATATTCATGTATCTACAATGCATGGAAAACGTTAGCATCGCTGTCATATCTGTATTATTCGAAGGATTAGTTCATATTCTTATAGAAAGCGAATTATAACAACACGTGCTGCAATAATAGAATCGAAGAAATACCATTGGTATTGTCAAAGATAAGTAAATCATACAAAAATATATTATATCTACGAAATGTTCTGTATACATTTTTATTTCATGTATCGAATGGGATACAACGTTTAAACAAGAAATGCCATTGAAATACATTAATCTACGATTAATAGAAAACGTTAGCAACATTATCGTATCTGTATTATTCGAGGTAATTGATACATTCCTTATAGTAATAAGATGATAACATTACACCCGGTAATGAAACAGAGGTGAAACAATTCCATTGACGCGGTCAGGGACAAAAATATGATTTAAAAATCATTGGTATCTAAGAAACCAAATGTCATGTGCTCATATTGAAAAGTATAAGTCGCATATTATTTGATTCAGATGTATAGAATAGTAATCATAACTTTCGTACTTCATGCGTAAAACGAGGAGTTACATTCGGTTTGAACGAAACTGTATACACCGTGAAAGAGAGTCGGATAGTCTTGATAAAATATCATAAGTACTCGTGCATAATTTCTATACTGTTTTATACGTTTCAATCGGGCATTTTAAGCAGGGTAGTCAGGGAAGTCCTGTTATTCCTGCGTACTATATATATGCAGTTGGCAGTTGCATACCGTCGTGGAGCGAACGTTATAAAATTACCCTGAAGGACATGACAGGATAACCGTTATAGGCTCGTGCATTCTGGTGAAGTACATCTTGCAACGGAGACCTGCCAAATCCATAGGACAAAAAAAAATCAAAAATAAATAAAAACCCATGAGCCAAGCTGTGCTAAACAGATTTATACAGATTTATATATCTCTCTATAATATAAAAAGATTTCGCCGCTGTCGCCGCCGCCGTCGCCGCCGTGTCAAGAATAGAGGTAGGGGGGGTAGAATAATAAGGGCTTAAGTCCATGCTTAAAGGGCCTTGGAATAATAAGGGCCCAAGTCCATTTAGCATAAAGGGACTTGGAATTATAAGGGCTTAAGTCCATTTAGCAGAAGGGGATTTGGAACAATAAGGGGGGGGGGGCTTGGGTAAAAGACTTAGAATAATAAGGGCTTACTATTCTAAGTCTTTTTTTAAAATATGTATATATCTCTCTATAATATAAAAAAATTTCGCCGCCGTCGCCGCCGTGTCAAGAATCGACGGGAGGGAGGGGGGACCCTCCGTCCGTCTTTTGAAGTATTTAGAATAATAAGGGTTTACGTCCAGAAATGGGTGCGAGCGCGCGAAGCGCGCGAGCCACAATCACCCGCTAGTATATATATATTGTGATGATACTTCCTTTTATTAATTCTCAAAAATGGGCCAACCGGGGAAATGAAGGGCGAGGAGAACGGGGGAAATAATGCACCAAAGTTTTGTGTAGAAACGTGGAAAAGTAACTTTTAATAATAAAGTGTTCGGTGAATGGTAAATAGCAAAATAAAATAAACAATCGCAATAACAATCCAAAAGAAAGAGAAGGGGTTCGCAATAACAATTGTAATAACCAAATAGAAAATGAGAGAAAGGGGGCAAAGAATTCAAAAATAACAAAAAGAAATAATCAATACTCGGGGGGAAATAAGAACATCGGAAAATAGTTAATACTCGGGGAAAAATAAGAAAATCGGAAAATAATAATAACAAAACTTACGAAAATAATATAGCTTATAATAATTGCCGGGACGGCAATTCGCACGGGTCAATCGCAGGGAGGAGGGGGGGGGGCTGGGCGGTGAATATTCTACACAATATTGGTCTTAATTTGCCAAACTCAGAAAAGTATCAAAAAGAGAAAAATGGATCAAAATGTTAACTATTTTATTGGGCGCCAGCTACTATAACGGTGTAGCACCGGAACTCGCGATTTATTAATCGGAAACAACCAAAAGAAAAAAAAAGAAGAAAAATCTATTGTCTTTCACGGCACTCGGCTAGCGAAAATGGGGGAGAGAGGGGGATGAGACTTCTCAGGCCGAGGTCACTGTCCAGGGCTTCTTAACAAATTACCTCGGTCTTAGTATTTTACACAAAAAAAAATGTCTCAAAGTCTTAAAGGGGATCGATGGGAAAACTTTACCTAACTAAATATCACTTATGCGAATTTTACGCCGCTCACCACGCGCGCGATAACTTTCTGCTCGCGTAACGGAAATGTCGAGCACGTGTCGATCACAAGGCAGAATCTTTCGATCATAATTTCTATAAAAATAGCGGGTGTTCGGGGGAGGAAAACGGGTCAAAGGGGTCGGGAAAAATGCGGGCAAAAACTTACGAGTAGTTTGGGGCTCACTCACTCGACACACTATACAATATTCCTGTTCGGGCTTAAAAACTAACGACTCCCGATCTCACACATACGTCCATACGTCACGCGCTCGGCTCGGAGAGTAAGGGACATGGCGGGGTCTTCTTCTTCGTCGGCGTTGGCGCTGATGGTGGTGGGGGACGAGAGCACCTGTGCGTCAGCGTCGGTCGGTAATCGGAGTCATGGACGGGCGTTTTTCTTCCGGTCTACGGGAGGTGGCGACAGAGGCCCCGCTGGATTGTCGATCGATGCCGTGCGTCGGCGATCCCAGCGGGCAGCAGGCGGGCGGGCAGCGGCGGCTTTTCGGCGGGCTTTTCGAGGCTTTTTCGGACGGTCTTGTTGGCGGCTTTTTCCCCTCGTCCACGATCCTCCTACCTTCCTCGGCGTCAGCACGTCGGCTCTCGTTCCTTTGCTGTTCCTTGATCGTGGGCCGTCGAGGGGAGGGGGGGGGGGGGATGTCGATATTGTCCTCGAGTCGCGCGCATTCACACAGGGGGTAACGGGAGGGAAGAAATGGGAATTTACGTGCTAACTTACACAAAATAAATAGAAGAAAAAAAGCGTAAAATATCCGGGTCTAACATTGGGTGAGCGGCGGACTCGAGCCGAGTTTAGGGAAGGACTTGTGACGTACCACGTCACAATATATATATTTAGTATAGTCATTGTGTAGTCAGAAAATGAAACAATAAAATAAATATTCAGCACCGGTTCTTGAGGAAAGGCTTTGTATAAATCACGGTTCACAATAAATGTACCGTTAACGAAAAAAATCGCATTTTTTTAGCCGTTAAATTTAAAATCAACCTTTCAATCATATTACGTATACGCAGCTTCAAGAAATTAATAACATCCATTGACTGACAGCAGCTGAAAAGTGGACTGACCGCAGCGACAACTACGGTTCCGAAAAAATGCTACAAAGCTGGATACCCCGACATTTTTATCATAATTGCGGAATTCTTTTGGCGCACAATTACGATACCGCAACATCTCCTTACCAATTATGATTATAACTGGGCGCGTTGGATAGCTTGGGTCCGAATTACATCTAGTAGAGTCTTCAAAATTCCGAACCGATGCTTCGTTTTCAAACAACATCGATTCCAAGATTCCTTTTCTGGCATATTCGAGTATAACAACTTGGTACCTTTTCGCTTACGTTTTTTTAAGTACTTGGCGTCGAGATGTTACGGCGGCTCTTGACTACTCAAAAATAAAATGAGAAAAAACGAAAAACAATACTCGTTAAGCCTTTGAAATACAAATAAATTTATTTCATTGTATCAGACGAAAGGACTTACCAAGTATTATAGTTCTCGTTTTTCCCATATTATTCTTGTGTAATATATAGGAAGAGAAACATAGTGTAAGTTATAGAGCGTTCAAAGACGCATTTTTAGATGCATTTTACTCCATCCCGAGCCGAGTACGTGAAGCTTTAGCATCAGTAGAATATGACACCGAATCGGTAGCCCAGGCTTTGGCAAGGTTAGATGGCGTACAGAGAGAACGCGAAGGTAAACGAAAATATTATGATAGAGACAATCATCGTAATCAAGTCGATCATCCACATTATAGACAAGTACAACAAGTACAACAAATACGGTTTAGTAACGGTTCGTCGAACGCTAGCTACAATGGAAATTATTCAAAACAAGACCGATATAGACCATATGACCAAAATTCGCGACAATCGAACGGTCAAAACCCGCACAGTTATCAACAACAAGCACCGATGAGTTATCATCCGAGTGGAATGCTACCATACGCGTTATCCGCCTCCGAATTTTGTTATAAACACCACCAGCGATTCGAATAGAGTTCCTTTTGGGAATAATTTAAACCAGGATACAGCACACTAACTACGGGTCCATTAGGGTGTCGCGTGATGTATGATTTTAACCAGGACCTCACAAAGGATATTAACAATTCCGGAGGGACATCGGTAGATAACGTGATTTCAAAATGTTTGTCAGTGAAAGCAAAAGTACTTGATATCGAAGTCTCGTCGCTTATAGACACAGGTAGCCAAATTACTTGTGTGTCTGAAAGTTTTTGGAAAGAGATGTCATCGAATGTTTACGTGGTTACAGCAATTGGCGGTAAAGCTACACATATACGCAGACAAATATCGATCGAAATACAAATCGGAAATATCACACGTCGCTCGAGTTTTTTTTGGTTATACCGCGGCTCGCCGAGCAAATGATTTTCGCTCACGATTGGCTGCTAAGAAATGGAGCGATATGAAATTACGAATTATGTAAAATGACGATTAAGGGAATCGAAGTTCCGAATAACGGTCTTTTTCCACTGCGAATCGTTAAGCAGGATACTGACTGTCGAAATGAATAATGCTATTTACGTCTATCTATTAAGCGTTCAGGTTGATCAAATCGAAAATCAAAACGCGGTGTGTGATGATCATGCGAAGATGTTGGAGAACCCCTTGAATGTCAAGGGGGATGAACCGATTATTAATTGTCATACTAATCGGCGAATCGATGGAAGGTGAACAAGTTGTCAAAGAGATTAGCAGTGATGAAATACCAAATGACAAAATTGACTGTTCCACACATGAGCAGTTGTTGAATAATGAAAACGTTAATGTAACTGAAAATAATAACGAAATACTCAACCCGTGGTGGTTCACTGAGGAATTTAATCATGAAAATATTGACGATAAAAATTAAAATCACGATGAATATACGGAAAAAATTGATCGAGTTGATGAAGACGCGATATGTGAATTGCGGAGTAGCAAAGTAGACGGAAAGTTTCAAGTTTCTCACAACGAATTGCAGATGGTCGCGCGTGAGCTAAAGGGACTAAGCCCGGAACAAATCAATAAAGTATTCAAATAATACGAAAACATGAGAAACTTTTTACCGACAAGCCTGACGGGACTGCGATATACACTCATCGACTGTGAGTGATAGATCACAAAACGTTTGTTAAACGGTCGTATCCGGTACCCTTTGCGTTGTGTGAATCGGTCGGCAAAGAAATACAGAATACAGTAGTAGGCAATTGAAGTGGAACAAGGTGATTTTGGCGAAAGTATACGTGAAAGGGTCCAACTTTTACCAAAACTGGCGAAAAATTTCGTGTTCCACTTCAATTGCCTACTACTGTATGTTATCGGCAGGAATAATCGAGCATTCGGAAAGTCAGTACTGTAACCCGTTACACGTTGTAAAAAAGAAGAACGGCGCGGTTCGTTTGTGTTTGGATGCAAGAGCGCTTAACGATATAATAGAGTCGGACAATGAAACACCTCTAATGATAAACGGTTAATACAAAAATTTCACGGGATAGACACTATGTCATCGGTTGACCTTGTCATCGCCTACTGGCAGATCCCACTAGCGAAAGAATCCAGACCATACACTGCGTTTTTGTATGATACTACGTTATATCAATTTAAATTCAAATATAATCAACCGCGGGTAGTGCTTTCATTTGCGCATTAAACCTCGCACTAGGACATGACTTTGACGAATTTCTCATGTGCTATACACTGAGAAAAACTTATATAGTAAATAGTTCCCAGGGGGGACGTCTACATTTTACAGTTACGACAATAACCAAAAATTATCAAGAGACGCGATAGCGTCTCGACGCCAAGTACTTAAAAAAAAGTTTTTTAAGCGAGTTGACGAGACGCTACCAAGTAACCTAATCCAAAATGCCGGAAGTGGATTCTTGCATCTCGATTTTCTCGAAAACGAAGCATCGGATCGGAATTCCAAAAACACTTTTACCATATATATAGGACACAAGCTTTCGAACGCGCCCTGTTACGATTATAACTGTTCGGTAGATGCTGAGATATGGGCATCGTGTCCCTCTCGAGGTCCGAAAATATTATAAAATCTGATGCGATGCGATGCGATGCGATGCGATGCGATGCGATGCGATGCGATGCGATGCGATGCGATGCGATGCGATGCGATGCGATGCGATGCGATGCGATGCGATGCGATGCGATGCGATGCGATGCGATGCGATGCGATGCGATGCGATGCGATGCGATGCGATGCGATGCGATGCGATGCGATGCGATGCGATGCGATGCGATGCGATGCGATGCGATGCGATGCGATGCGATGCGATGCGATGCGATGCGATGCGATGCGATGCGATGCGATGCGATGCGATGCGATGCGATGCGATGCGATGCGATGCGATGCGATGCGATGCGATGCGATGCGATGCGATGCGATGCGATGCGATGCGATGCGATGCGATGCGATGCGATGCGATGCGATGCGATGCGATGCGATGCGATGCGATGCGATGCGATGCGATGCGATGCGATGCGATGCGATGCGATGCGATGCGATGCGATGCGATGCGATGCGATGCGATGCGATGCGATGCGATGCGATGCGATGCGATGCGATGCGATGCGATGCGATGCGATGCGATGCGATGCGATGCGATGCGATGCGATGCGATGCGATGCGATGCGATGCGATGCGATGCGATGCGATGCGATGCGATGCGATGCGATGCGATGCGATGCGATGCGATGCGATGCGATGCGATGCGATGCGATGCGATGCGATGCGATGCGATGCGATGCGATGCGATGCGATGCGATGCGATGCGATGCGATGCGATGCGATGCGATGCGATGCGATGCGATGCGATGCGATGCGATGCGATGCGATGCGATGCGATGCGATGCGATGCGATGCGATGCGATGCGATGCGATGCGATGCGATGCGATGCGATGCGATGCGATGCGATGCGATGCGATGCGATGCGATGCGATGCGATGCGATGCGATGCGATGCGATGCGATGCGATGCGATGCGATGCGATGCGATGCGATGCGATGCGATGCGATGCGATGCGATGCGATGCGATGCGATGCGATGCGATGCGATGCGATGCGATGCGATGCGATGCGATGCGATGCGATGCGATGCGATGCGATGCGATGCGATGCGATGCGATGCGATGCGATGCGATGCGATGCGATGCGATGCGATGCGATGCGATGCGATGCGATGCGATGCGATGCGATGCGATGCGATGCGATGCGATGCGATGCGATGCGATGCGATGCGATGCGATGCGATGCGATGCGATGCGATGCGATGCGATGCGATGCGATGCGATGCGATGCGATGCGATGCGATGCGATGCGATGCGATGCGATGCGATGCGATGCGATGCGATGCGATGCGATGCGATGCGATGCGATGCGATGCGATGCGATGCGATGCGATGCGATGCGATGCGATGCGATGCGATGCGATGCGATGCGATGCGATGCGATGCGATGCGATGCGATGCGATGCGATGCGATGCGATGCGATGCGATGCGATGCGATGCGATGCGATGCGATGCGATGCGATGCGATGCGATGCGATGCGATGCGATGCGATGCGATGCGATGCGATGCGATGCGATGCGATGCGATGCGATGCGATGCGATGCGATGCGATGCGATGCGATGCGATGCGATGCGATGCGATGCGATGCGATGCGATGCGATGCGATGCGATGCGATGCGATGCGATGCGATGCGATGCGATGCGATGCGATGCGATGCGATGCGATGCGATGCGATGCGATGCGATGCGATGCGATGCGATGCGATGCGATGCGATGCGATGCGATGCGATGCGATGCGATGCGATGCGATGCGATGCGATGCGATGCGATGCGATGCGATGCGATGCGATGCGATGCGATGCGATGCGATGCGATGCGATGCGATGCGATGCGATGCGATGCGATGCGATGCGATGCGATGCGATGCGATGCGATGCGATGCGATGCGATGCGATGCGATGCGATGCGATGCGATGCGATGCGATGCGATGCGATGCGATGCGATGCGATGCGATGCGATGCGATGCGATGCGATGCGATGCGATGCGATGCGATGCGATGCGATGCGATGCGATGCGATGCGATGCGATGCGATGCGATGCGATGCGATGCGATGCGATGCGATGCGATGCGATGCGATGCGATGCGATGCGATGCGATGCGATGCGATGCGATGCGATGCGATGCGATGCGATGCGATGCGATGCGATGCGATGCGATGCGATGCGATGCGATGCGATGCGATGCGATGCGATGCGATGCGATGCGATGCGATGCGATGCGATGCGATGCGATGCGATGCGATGCGATGCGATGCGATGCGATGCGATGCGATGCGATGCGATGCGATGCGATGCGATGCGATGCGATGCGATGCGATGCGATGCGATGCGATGCGATGCGATGCGATGCGATGCGATGCGATGCGATGCGATGCGATGCGATGCGATGCGATGCGATGCGATGCGATGCGATGCGATGCGATGCGATGCGATGCGATGCGATGCGATGCGATGCGATGCGATGCGATGCGATGCGATGCGATGCGATGCGATGCGATGCGATGCGATGCGATGCGATGCGATGCGATGCGATGCGATGCGATGCGATGCGATGCGATGCGATGCGATGCGATGCGATGCGATGCGATGCGATGCGATGCGATGCGATGCGATGCGATGCGATGCGATGCGATGCGATGCGATGCGATGCGATGCGATGCGATGCGATGCGATGCGATGCGATGCGATGCGATGCGATGCGATGCGATGCGATGCGATGCGATGCGATGCGATGCGATGCGATGCGATGCGATGCGATGCGATGCGATGCGATGCGATGCGATGCGATGCGATGCGATGCGATGCGATGCGATGCGATGCGATGCGATGCGATGCGATGCGATGCGATGCGATGCGATGCGATGCGATGCGATGCGATGCGATGCGATGCGATGCGATGCGATGCGATGCGATGCGATGCGATGCGATGCGATGCGATGCGATGCGATGCGATGCGATGCGATGCGATGCGATGCGATGCGATGCGATGCGATGCGATGCGATGCGATGCGATGCGATGCGATGCGATGCGATGCGATGCGATGCGATGCGATGCGATGCGATGCGATGCGATGCGATGCGATGCGATGCGATGCGATGCGATGCGATGCGATGCGATGCGATGCGATGCGATGCGATGCGATGCGATGCGATGCGATGCGATGCGATGCGATGCGATGCGATGCGATGCGATGCGATGCGATGCGATGCGATGCGATGCGATGCGATGCGATGCGATGCGATGCGATGCGATGCGATGCGATGCGATGCGATGCGATGCGATGCGATGCGATGCGATGCGATGCGATGCGATGCGATGCGATGCGATGCGATGCGATGCGATGCGATGCGATGCGATGCGATGCGATGCGATGCGATGCGATGCGATGCGATGCGATGCGATGCGATGCGATGCGATGCGATGCGATGCGATGCGATGCGATGCGATGCGATGCGATGCGATGCGATGCGATGCGATGCGATGCGATGCGATGCGATGCGATGCGATGCGATGCGATGCGATGCGATGCGATGCGATGCGATGCGATGCGATGCGATGCGATGCGATGCGATGCGATGCGATGCGATGCGATGCGATGCGATGCGATGCGATGCGATGCGATGCGATGCGATGCGATGCGATGCGATGCGATGCGATGCGATGCGATGCGATGCGATGCGATGCGATGCGATGCGATGCGATGCGATGCGATGCGATGCGATGCGATGCGATGCGATGCGATGCGATGCGATGCGATGCGATGCGATGCGATGCGATGCGATGCGATGCGATGCGATGCGATGCGATGCGATGCGATGCGATGCGATGCGATGCGATGCGATGCGATGCGATGCGATGCGATGCGATGCGATGCGATGCGATGCGATGCGATGCGATGCGATGCGATGCGATGCGATGCGATGCGATGCGATGCGATGCGATGCGATGCGATGCGATGCGATGCGATGCGATGCGATGCGATGCGATGCGATGCGATGCGATGCGATGCGATGCGATGCGATGCGATCGCGTCTACTGCGCATGTGTCCGCCGGGCCAGCTGGCTTGCCTTTCGACTCCTGGGCTGCGTTTCAGAAATCATACCCGAGTATATCAATCGGAAAAATATATTTTTTTTTACATGATGAACATTTATGCTGAAAATTAGGGAAACAAACTTGTGATTACGTAATATGTGATATGTGATTTAAAGAAATCAAAATATTTTTGCGTTAAAAAAATTTTAGAGTGTCGTGAAAAATTGTGCATAATAAGTGTCAATAAAAAAATAACTTTCGTGTAAAAAAATTTAAAACCGTCGATAAAAACCCCCATAAATACATCTAATCTGATAATATTAATAAATATAGTATGTATTATATATCTTTAAAATATTAAATTGAATTTTTGAATTATGTGTCGGACGTGTAAAGTTAATTTTTCCTCGATCTTTTTATGACTAACCTAATTTTGACGTTTCGTTTTGTTTTTGCTTTTGAAATATAAAATACTTGACCAGAAGATGGTTCAGTTTTTTAAAAGTGGAATATATGCTCCGTCAGCAAAACATTAACTCATTCACCTACCCAAACCAAGGAATAAATCTTTTCCTGATGAAGCTGGCATTCTATTTGAGACATTTCCCCCTGGCGATGGGAATGATATAAAGAAAATATATAATTAAAGGCTCGCAGTGAACATTTATAATTTATGTAATACACCTATTCCATATACAGTAGTAGGCAATTGAAGTGGAACACGATTTTTTCGCCAGTTTTGGCAAAAGCTGGACCTTTTCACGTATAGTATCGCCAAAATAACCTTGTTCCACTTCAATTGCCTACTACTGTAGTGCCGAAAACCCTCTTCAGCTCCACACAGATGCCCTCGATGTTCTGGAATCTCAGAGGGACTGCGTCAGGATCAACAGATGTCTTTACCCATTGTGCGAGAGAGTTAAGTTTTTTTTGCTACGTATGATGAAAACCACCTCCTGATCCTGACGCAGCTGCCTTCGAAGGTCCAGAGCATCAAGAGCGACTGCTTTAAGAGTCGGAGGTGCGTTTCGTCACCATAAAATGTTTCACAAATATATTTTTATTTTACAGTAAGATGATTTAGTTTTTTTTTTTAAATGGAATCTATGCTCCGTCAGCAAAACATGAACTTATTTACATTTACCCAAACCGATAAATCTTTTCTTGACAGAGCTGGCATTCTATTTGAGATATTTCCCCCTGTCGATGTATAATTGAAGGCTCGGAGTGAAAATTTATAATTTAATATATATTATGACGTGGTACGTCACAAGCCTTTCCCCAAAATCGGCTCGAGTTCGCCGCTCACCCAATGTTAGACCCGAATATTTTTACGCTTTTTTTTCTTCTACTTATTTTGTGTAAGTTAGCATGTAAATTCCCGTTCTTTCCCTCCCGTTACCCCCTGTGTGAATGTGCGCGACTCGAGGACCATATCGACACCCCCCCCTCGACGGCCCACGACCAATAAGGAACAGCAAAGGAACGAGAGCCGACGTGCTGACGCCGAGGAAGGTAGGAGGATCGTGGACGAGGGGAAAAAGCCACCACAAAGTCCGCCCGAAAAAGCCTCGAAAAGCCGCCGCTGCCCGCCCGCCTGCCGCCCGCTGGGATCGCCGACGCACGGCATCGATCGACGATCCAGCGGGGCCTCTGTCGCCACCTCCCGTAGACCGGAAGAAAAACGCCCGTCCATGACTCCGATTACCGACCGACGCTGACGGACAGGTGCTCTCGTCCCCCACCACCATCAGCGCCAACGTCGACGAAGAAGAAGACCCCGCCATGTCCCTCACTCTCCGAGCCGAGCCGCGTGGCGTGCGAACGTGTGTGTGAGCCCGGGAGTCATTAGTTTTAAGCCCGAAAAGAAATATTGTATAGCGAGTGTGAGAAAATTACATTAAAACGACTCGGCTATTCATTGTAAATCAAATCAGCGATAGCCGACGAATCAGCGATAGCCCAGGAATACGATTTGGACCGATACACGGAATTTTATAACGACTGAGGCTGTCCGCTGATTTGAGGAAATTTTGTAACCGAGATCCACGCGTGTCGACACGTGGTCGGCATTTTTGCACACGAGCAAAGAGGAATCGCGCGCGTGGTGAGCGGCGTAAAAGGCGTTAAATTAGCTATTAGTGGAACAGTTTTTTTTCCATCGATCCCATTAAGATTTTGAGACATTTTTCGTGTTAATGATTCAGACCGAGGTAATATCGTAAGAAGCCGTCGATTCGTGTACCCTCCCCCTGAGCCCTCTCCCCTCTCCTGAGCTAGCTGGACTGTCCATTGCGACAGAGATATCCTTTTCAAGTTTTGAGTTTTCAGTTTTGAGTAAAGTTTTTTTGAGAAGGGATCCGTGCCGTTTGCACGATCTGTTACGGTGCTACACCGTGAAAGTAGCTGGCGCCCATCCGAGCCCATATTTAGTGCATTACTCGATTTTCGTGCAACATTTGTCTGACCAGCTCTCCCGTTAAGCCCCCTTAAAATACCCATAACTCCGCCAAATTTATTCCGAATATTTTCCCCTTTTGCGTCCCCCTTTAGGAGCGTTTCCTGAAGAACTTGAACCAATTGCATTTTTGTTTTTCTCCAAGATTATTGTTCAAAATTAAGTATTTGTGATCCTCCCCCCTTTTTTACGATTATATTCAATTATCTCTTACAGTTTTTTCTATTAGTTGTAATCTTCCCCCGATTTATCATTTGCGAGTTTTCCCCAGATATACCGACCCGTATTGTTTGCAATCTCTCGCCAAGATTATTTTAATTTTCGTTTTCTCTCTTCAACGTACCCGTACCGGCGTTGAAGCGACGGTTATTTTCTTTTGTTTTCATTTCTTCAACGTACCCGTACCGGCGTTGAAGCGACTGTTATTCTCGACCTTTGTTATTTACTATTTTTTTTTGTATTTCATTACCGACTGACCATTATTGATATTTTGTAACTTATTTTTATTTCTGATTTTTGCTTTTTCTCATTCTCTACAGTTTAACTTTTCCTTTTCGATTATTATTAAACGACTGTTATTATTGTCCCCGACGAGTACCATTATTTTGCTTGACCCTCCCCCTCCCCACCCGTTGCACGATTTTAGTATCATTTTTTAGTTTGGAAGTTATCAGTGATTTTTCCCTCCCCACGGGGGAAATAATAATATCACAATATATAATTTTTGCATATAGTGGCGAAAGGCAATGCCAGCTCCACATATGAGAGAGATTCCATTGATGCTCTAGAACTTCAGAGGCACTGCATCAGCATCAAAAGATGTCTTTATCCATCATGCGAGAGAGATAAGTTTTTTTTAGCTATGCATGATGAAATCTATCTCCTGATCCTGACGCAGCTGTTTTCGAAGGCCCAGAGCATCAGGAGCAGCTACTCAAGGTGTTGAACATGCCTTTCGTTACCATAAAATGTTACACGAATATATTTTACAGGAAGATGATTCGGTTTATTCGCTGTATGTTTGTAATAATAAATCAAACAACATGACTGGATGTCAAAAATAGGTGAAATCAAAGCAAAAAATACTTTAAAAAAAAAAAGTAATAAGGTACGCCAAGTACTTAAAAACTGTATTCTCGTTCTGAAAATATGTTTATAAAAAAAAAAAAAAAATTGCCCAAACAGATGTTAATCAAAACAGTCTCTTAACAAAAAAAATCTTCCGAAAAGACGTTTATCAAAGCAATTTTCAAAAAATCAAAAAAATATGTATCTAAATCTCAAAAAAAAAAAAACAATCGAAAAGAAATCCAATCTAACCAGACAAGTAGTAGTACATACAAAAAAACTCCTCAAAAAATATGTTCAGCAAAACAATCTAAAAAAAAAAAAATACAAGATGCAAAAAAACTTGGCGTGCCAGTTTTTTTTACAATTACAGTTACTGCAGTTATTACAGATGTACAACATGTTGTAAAAAAAAACTGGCACGCCAAGTTTTTTTTTTGTCATGATTTTTTGCATCTTGTATTTTTTTTTTTTTAGATTGTTTTGCTAAACATATTTTTTGAAGAGTTTTTTTGTATGTACTACTACTTGGCTGGTTTGATTGGATTTCTTTTCGATTTTTTTTTTTTTGAGATTTAGATACATATTTTTTTGATTTTTTAAAAATTGCTTTGATAAACATCTTTTTGGGCAATTTTTTTTTTTTTTTTTATAGTTGTAACTGTAATTATAGCTTAATCAATTGAGTATACTGTGACGTATTTTCCTTTAATCCGATAACGCGAACTCAAAACTCGAAAAAACGGAACAAGACTAAATCTAAGCTCAAACCAAAAAAGGAGCACAAAACGCGAAACTGAAACTTACGTCACCTTCGGCCGTCCGCCCGCACGGATGCATCGACGTCCCGGTGGGCGCCAGTTAATTTTTGTTTCGCCGGTATTAACAACCGGACTAAACTGGAGGTCGGTGGAACGGCCGACCTCCGCAAGGTCGATTTCTGTGTCACCGGAATCGCCAAGCCGGACTAATCTGGTGGTCGATGGAACGGTCGACCTCCGCAGGGCTGATTTTGTTTCGCCGGAATAGCCAAACCGGACTAACCTGGAGGTCGGTGGAACAGGCCGACCTCCGCAACGGGAACACACGAAATCGGAACAAAACACACGATAACACAAACGAGAACTTGACGGTAACGAGAACTAACGCCGATGCATCCGCGAAAGCGAGCGGTTGCGGAAATGCACGGTCGCTCAGGATGCGGTTTATGGTAGAATGGTCGCGATCCTTTGCCAATAAAATAACGCGGAATCGAAAATATCGGAATCTCAAATTTTAATAACGGGAACAATTAATTTGTAGGCTGTAAAGCCACGGGATCGCACACTAGTGCATCGGGAGCGCTCAGCTGACCGAAGGGTCGGAGCGAGCGTAACGAGAGCGGATCCACACGCGATCGATAAATTACTTAAACAATACAACTCACCGAAACAGCATGATTTATTCCAATAATATGCGGGAACTGCATCTCGCGATGCCACCAGAACTTGAACCCAATCACTGCACCTCAAGAGCGTTCTCCAAAACGCATCTCGAGCACAGAAAAATCGGTAAAGAATTCGGAAACGAATTCGCACAAAAACACAGTACACGAGGCCACCAGCGAACGCGCGGAGTAACAGGTAGCGGCAGAGACGCGCGAACCGGAGCGAGAGCGATAGCCGTAGTCTACCGTAGCGCGAGCGAGAACGAATGACTCAGCGCGAGACAATAGGCCGGAATCGTAAACATCGGGAGCACGAGAGAGGTCCAAGCAGCCTCGAGGACGACTCCCGGTAGACTGATCAGCCTACGAAAATATTGTAACGAGACGTTATGATGATTATTACGGGATCCTTAACCGGTAACTACTGCCCTCTTGAACTATTTCGTAACGTCATCTATACGAGAGCCGAAACTGTAACGCGGTAACTTTGAGAATCTTCGCGATCGCTACCCCAAATGCAGGACGTGAAAACAAGGCTCTCTCTCTAAACTAAAACACAGCACAAGGGTTTCCAACCTTGCCCGGACTGAACTAAAACCTCCGCCTGTTCTCCAACGTCCTGTATTATCACCTAAGCGGAGTGCCGGGTTTGCATCGGACTTTGGCGTATTCGTGACGAAATCTCGTCGAGCTCTCCTCTATTCGTGTTTCTCATTTCTTCGAGATTCTCTCCACCGAATAGATTCGAGAATCCCGACCTGAACTAAATCTTTCTGAACTTATCTCTCAGCTTATCACACACAAGCTCATCAGCAAAATCTAAACTGGATCGCAAAACGTTACGAACCTTACTTAAACGAGAGCTGGACGGTACGTGGGCAGCTGCAGAGCAGTAAAGCGCGAACTATAACGGGCAAACCGAACTAAATCGATGCCGTATCCGAAAAATGTTGTTTTGTGACCGTGATCGAAAAATCACGTCACAATACACTATCACAAACTATCTATATCGACGCCCCCCTGGGAACTATTCGTTATAGTAGGAAATACCATCCTTTTTCTCAGTGTATTGACGATCTGTTGATATCATCCAAGACGTTTGAGGATCATCTCGGTCACTTGGATATGATATTTGGCAGATTGTTAAAATATAACTTTATGCTACGGCTTGAGAAGTCACAGTTTTGCAAAAAAGCGTTACTGTTCTTGGGTTTTGTTATCTCATCCGAACGCGCAATACCGGATTCATCGAAAGTCGAAAAAAATAACGAGTTTTGAAATACCCAAAATGAAAAACCAATTACAGCAGTTCTTGGGAATGTGCAACTACTATAGACAGTTCAGTGAAAAATATGCCGTTCATGTAGAACCGTTTCGAGAACTTCTGCGAAAGGATATCGCTTGGAATTGGACGAATAACCACACACACACGTGTGGAATAGTCACACGTTAGCTTTTGAGAAACTAAAACGAAGTTTTGTAGATTGCGTAGCATTGAGTAATACTATTCCCGGAGCGATGTACAAATTACAAACGGACGGTAGCGATAGTGGCATCAGCGGAGTGCTATACCAAACCGATGCTTCGGGCAATTCGTATATAATCTCACTAGCGAGTCGGTGTCTAAAGAGTGAAGAAAAACGATATACAACAACTGAAAAAGAATTGTTGGCTATTGTTTATTCGGTCACGAAATTTAGAGTTCACTTACTCGGCGTTAAATTCCAAATTATTACCGATCAGGCCTGGCATGACATCCGAAATAAAAAAGTTTATAGTATGTTGTGACTTATGTCAACGGGTCAAACCTATGAACATCGCTATGGAAGTCCGATTTCACCATATAGTTTCCGAGAAGCCGTGCGATCTCGTTGCAATCTATTTTTATGAGCCTTTGCCGCGTTCGTCAGGAGGTGTGCAGTATATTCTTGTCGCGCTTGATATCTTTTCTAAGTACGTCTGTCTCTATCCGATGCGTAATGCCACTACTCAATCCGCGCTGAAAAAGATGTTAGGTGATTATACTTCGCGTATGGGAAAACCAAAAAGAATATTGTCAGACAACGGAATCCAGTTCTCGTCAGGTTATGTGATAACTACTTGTTGAACATTAAAAAAACAGAAAAACAGAGTTTTGCATGGTACGAATAAAAAAAATAAAATCATAAATCGATAATATGATGTCCTGTGTCGATTTATTATCATAAATCGATAATATGTAGGGCTGTGGCTGTCCCCCGAAGTTATCTGGTCCCGCGCGAGATCAGTACCCGGATGGGTGACTTCATGGATACACTAATTTCCATGAAGCTTAATTGTAGGATTTCTTACAATTTGATGATCATCTGTATCAAATCTGTCAAATTTAATACTGAACATTGTTCAGTGTTAGTCAATTCTCGTACTAAATTTTAACGAGAGAACGCCGAATCCTTTGAATCATAGTTTTATCTGCGATATTTCCAAACCTTATCATATCTGATTGCTATTATCGATGTTAATTATTCTCAATTTGAACCATTTTTAATTAGAACAAATATATTTGTATATTACATGTTTATAATGAGTACTCGAAATTTGTGAATGAAATTTCAGAACATATAGTTTGACGTATGCAGAAAATTTCGTAGCGCATAGCGCGACGTATGTATACAATTTCAGAACGCGTAGCGCAGCGCGACGTATAAAGACTATGAGTGCCTTAAAATGTCCCGGAGGGACATTTTTTGGGGTCTTTGGGGGGCGGAGACCCCCAACCAGCGCTCCCCCATGGAAAACAAGTATATGGAAGATGTATCCAAAGATATATATTTTATACATCTTATATATCTTCGACGAAAAATTCTATATCCAAGATATATCTTGAGATATATGCATAAATATATACTGACGTGCATATCTTGATATAGCCTAAATGTATATTATTTGTGATGAACATATATCTCAGATATATAAAATATACTATTTTTAATACATACTTGTATGTATATGCAAATGTATATTCAATGTACAGATATACGCATCGTATATATATTCAACAAGATAAATAAAATATATATTAGATATAGACGCAAGTATATTGAAAATACAAAGTTATGTATTTCGGATACATACTATATAGAGTATTTATATGTATATAATACATAAAAAATGCATCCCCGATATATATAAATATATATATGCAAATGTATATATATATATATACATATATATATATATATATGTATACATGTTTTTTTTCTGAAAATTATACGTCGGATTTTATCTGAATCTATTTTATTTATCGTTTTTGTTTAGTGTTTATATTAAAGGAATTGTACACAAATGTTTTACTGGCCCGAGCGGCGAACGATATATATTTTTTGTCATCATAGAATTAATTTTAATTTTTGTTGATTGTTCATCTAAGGATCTGATGAAATAAATCTAAATGTTTTATTTCCATACAATAAGAAATGCACGAGTAAATTGTTTTGTGTACTGTTTTTTTTTATTAATGTATACATTCAAGTGAGGAGTTCATAATGATTGGGATGAACGCAAGCGAGCGACAGTTGCAAATGCCTTACATCTAACATGGTGACCTTGTCTTTTATCTTATTTAACTTTATTATAGCCAAATCAGCTAAACATTTTTTTAACGGAATCAAATGCTTCAATTTTCTTCCTTTAATCAGAGGATTTGCATCTTTCTCGAAATAGTTTCCTATCGCAAAACAAGATGTATTTTTACCTTCTTTTAGTACATAAAATAATGCGATTTTGAATATTTCGTCGTCAGTGAGACGTACGTAATAATTACGACGTTTTTCCACGAGCGTATAAGCTTCACTATGTACTATTTCGCCATTTATTATGGCGCGTTTATACGATTCAATACACATCCCTTGCGTAATATTGATATTGGCTCTTTCGAAAGCTAAATGGTGCTGCCTCGATAGTTTTTCGAATATAGTTACTGCTCCTAGCATACACGCATCTGCATGGATTAACGATGGTTTTGGCCTTGAGCCTCTCTTTAACATCTTATCTAAATATTCTTTTTGAGCAGTCGTCATGTTTTTATTACATATCGAATTTAATCAATCGACGACACATTTCGTGCGAAAAGTATCGCAAATCTGCATGGCGACTCCGTTAGAGCTTTTGACGTAACTTAATAAGGTTTGATTAGCATTTTCGTAAATGAAAGCGCTATGGGTCCATAAAGGGCCCAACATTTCGACACTTTGTCCTAAATGGGAAAGCAGATGAACATTGAACGATACATACTGCCGCCCGTACAACTGTTCAACGCCATTAATGAATTGTATGAGTGAATTCTGAGCCAATACAATTTCCGATCTCATAATCGATGTTTGAGATAACGTCTGAATGGCATCTACTAATAGAGCCCAATGGTTCACATACTTTTTGGGGACCAACGCATCCAAAGTAGGCAGGCTATAGAATAGTAAAAAAATTACCCATTCATGAGCCTTCCAATGCACGTGGTCGGACATTTTTCGAGGTGTACGCGAAACTTCAGCAGTCGGCGTATACGAAAGTAAGAGTGCGTCGACTTCACCAATAACTTGGCCGAAATAGAAGTCTTCGTTATGATAACTTGAGTCGAACCACAATTTGGCAAATTGTCGACAAACTCCCAAAGCAACCGCGTGCATCCAGTCAACGTCTAATGAGTTAACAATATTAAAGCCAGGAATATCAAACAAGACCGATCGCCCTTTCATGCCTTTATCCTTTGTTTCGACATGTTGTAAAGTTTTTTCGAGGGTTCTTAGGCCCTCACCCCAGGGATTGTCTCCGGGTCCTAAAGGATACACTCGAGTTTTTCCTCTACCTTTATCTATAACTTCACTACTATGAAGGCACAGGCCGCATCCATATTTACCATTGAACTGCATCGAATTTCTCAACATAGGTCGGGCAATGGAATCACATACGCCAGCCAGCACGCGACATGTTCTCGTATAAGTTACACCTTTATATTTATAAGTGAATCCATTAGTGTATAATGTTTGAGCCTCGGCCACGAATGGTTCGAGATACTCGTTGATGTTTGGTTTACCTTTTCCAAACCATAGCCCACACAGGAGTACATGATTTTTCCGCATTCGTGGATCCAACTCATTAATAGTACATAGTATAGGATGTATAGACATATTTGAGCTATCGAAGACTGGAACTCCATCGACACTAAAATTGATGGTCAACATGCCTTCAATTAGTAGTTCTTTATATAATTTTCCATGAAAAATATCTTCAATTGCACATTCAATTTGTTTTTGTCGTTCCTTTAGGCATTTATCATGTGCTGTAGTTAGTTCAAATATCTCTCGAAGTTGATAGGCTAGCGATATATACAGAAAAGCATTGTTAGCTTTCAAATTCGTTTTGGCATCGATGACTATACCGCAGTGCGTGCATTGTAAAACTCCATCTGATTCAACTCCTACATACAGTCTACATTCGTTGCAAATGTGATGCACCGTCATGCATGAGGAATAGTCACAAATGAGGTTTTTCCAATAATATTTCGATCCTTGAGCTAACGGAATGTCGCCGATAACCGATAGTAATTGCACAATATCTTCAGCAGCTTGATACGTAAAATTGTGGCGCATCTTTATTGCGAGGACTAGGAGCGTTTTCAACATGAAGTCTTCCGAATACTTCTCAGAATCTGGAATTGGTTCTGTATCGACCATTTCTTTACGAGGCGCTGATTCAAGAGAAATCTAAAAAAAATAACAAGGTGACAAACTTTGATCATGCGATATTTAAATATTAGAAAGACTGTAGCTTATCTAATTTATAAACAAAATAAATGCATCGTAACAGCTGTGCCGATTATTGATTGTAGAAATATACGGTTATAAACTCGTGAGCTACTCGTGATACAATTTGGCCGTAGCAAAAAAGTAATGTTTATTGAGCTTTCGCCTCGAAAAATTGATATGCTACGGAATAAAAATTCGAAATGATGGATCTCCTTTAAGGTAGTATGAGCACAAACGTGATTATTAGATAGAATGCAAATTTTTGTTATGCCACAAACAATGTATGAAGAATCACGTCTATAAAAAGTCAAACGAGATTACTGGTCATTTACGTTAAATAAATAAATCCAAAGTCCCGATCGCGATTTTGTTCAGTTTTATTTGTATTTCGTGATTAGATGCGTATACAAACGATTATCGTAATGCGATCCAAAGATTTCGAGAATTAAAATGATAGTGGAATATTTAATAAACTTTTTGCACAAAACCTCCGTGGTGAAACTTATATCTATAACAATCGTGAAAGCTTCACAGTTAACACTTACGTCATTGCTTTTGACGGTTGTAGTGGATTTATTGTCATCGACCGTGCCATCATCACCAATATCTTGTGTATTCATTTCAGCATCCTCGTCCAACTCGTTTATAAGATTCGTTGTTACGGCCTTTAAATAAAAATGTGATCAATGTTAATGATATAATTAGAATCCGAATGATTCGGATGAGAAATTACTACTATTTTTGTATTGTAATATTGAATTCATGTAATTGGAAAAATATGTCGGATAGAAGTGTATGTCAGAACAGACGAATATCGTATTCAGAGCCTCAAAGAGATAAAATAGTAAAGTAATTATGATATAACTTCTTTTCAAAAGAGAACACATGCAAACCCACGTGGCCAACGAGAAATCGATCTGTAGACAAAAGCAAGAACCTTAGTCGAAAATGATTCCGTAAAATATCAAATATTGAGCAAATAAAAGTGAAATGCAATTGAAACATAATGGATTAAAATACTTGAAATAAACCTAATTGAAGAAGGCCAAGCAAGTAAAATTATTGTGTAACGCACTTTATCCAAGAACCAATTTTTCAATTTTTTCACATGCTACCGTCTCAGTTTTCCTACAACAAGATTCTTCCTGATTTTTTCTCATTCATTAAAATGTTTGTAATGAACCGAATTAAAGAACCCTAACAAGTTAAATAATTTTATTGAAGAAGGTATGATTCTTCAACGCAGTTCATTTAAGAATATAATTTCCAATTTTTCACTTGCCGTAACTTGTAGATTAGATAACTGTTGAACCAAATTGATTATGCTCAGTCTTTTGGTAACAAAATTCGTCATGATGATCTATCATCGATTGAAATATTATATGCACACTTATTTGAAGAATACTAAACAAGTTAAATCATTTTATCAGAGAAACTATAATTCTTCAACGCAGTTTATCAAAAAACATATTTTTCTAATTTTTCACGTTTAAATTTTGGATTGCATCGATGAACGAAATGGACTGCGATAAGTCTCCGCTTCTTGGTAACAAGATTCTTTATGAACCGAATCCTTTAATTTTCAATCTGAGATCCTGAGCAGAATATATGATACAGTCAAATATATTGTAAAGTTACACTTTTTCACTTTTTTTTTTTTACTGAATCTACTCTGTAAGTTGAGCAATAGAGTTGTAGGGAGAGTTCCTGCACTGAGACCGTAAAGGATCATGATAGGAAGAGAATGAGACTGCGCAATTAATTTGGTTCTACAGTGCAATTTGAAACCTACGACAAGTAAACAATCGTAAAATGTGTCGTTCAATGAACAACATAGTTTTGTTATTCGTCTCGAACGAAAACTATTTTTGGCACAAACAATGTAAAGGTACAGCTAGACTATAATATGACACTCTGAGCTTAGAACATCGATATATTTTAAGATACTTACATGAAACGAAGTTTCGCTGTGAACAGTGTCTTTCATTGAAGTTGAGGGTTCCGGGCCGGATTTTTCCTTGCTGTAAAATAAAATCATTGTATGAATTGTTAGCGTTTTACTTCTGGTACGTTCACTTATTTGCAAATGTTAAAAAAGTCTTCGGGATCGCAATTGGCACACAAGAATAGTATATTATGCCACAAGGGAGGAAAGTGCGTTTTTTCACCGAGTGTGAAGTTTGATGCCCGAGCGAAGCGAGGGCATAAATTCACACGAGGTGAAAATGCACTTCCTCCCTTGTCGCATACGATATTTTTTTCCGATTTCGTTAAAATAACGACATTTCTTGCGTCGCAAAATCGTCATCTTCGCCAATGACCGTTACTCCCCCGGGAGTAATAGAGCTTCCAGCGGGAGTAATGAGCCCCATTACTCCCTAGGGAGTAATGAAATTGTACCGCGCATGCGCACATGTTAATATTGATCATCGGTCAATAATAGCTTATTTTCCACCCGTATTGCACGCAAGGAATGTGGTTATTTTAGCGCAGTCGGGAAAAAAAGAAATTAAATATCTGATCTTAACTCATTCGACTTGGCCAAAATGGCGGGTGTGGTAATCCCCAAACACGATAGTACTATATATCGTTCGATTATTCTTCTAGTTCCATTTATCGTTCCATGTTGACTTTCTCTCGGTCGTTTATCGATATTCCCGTCGGATCATCCTAACGATCGCGTAGGACGAGGATCTCGCACCTGAGCTCACTCGCACATAGGGGAGAGCGGGGCAAAATGGGACAGCGGGGCAAAATGGGACAGCGGGGTAAAACGGTACAGTGAGGACAAAACCCAACGATACATCCGGATTTTCAAGCTCGTTTTGCCCCACGCACCACCATCGCCACCATCCAAAAGTTATTGGAAAATTGGGTTGCGTCTCATTATCCCGTTTTCTCCCGCTGTGCCATTTTGCCCCGCTCTCCCCTACATACTTTCTTTCTTTGCTATCAGCTATTATTAATAGAATTATTCAAAATATTTTTTTGATAATAAGTTGACATTTTTTTCCACCTCAACAAAATGTTAAATATTTACTTCTCGTCAACGGCTAGATAAAATAAATTTCGAAGAGTGAGGTTTATAGCGTAATTAGCAGACATGAAGAGTACAGAATTGTTAACATGTATTTCAGCGTGACGTCAGTGACAAAAATTTGAAGGAAATCGTAGCTTTATTTCTTTCAGTGCCTTACATAACCTTAACTAATCTATTAAAATGAATAAACAATTACATACCTTAATAACATTTTTTCGCATTCCAACCTCGCTTTGTAGATCCAGGTATCTTCGTAACACTATCATGATACAAATATCGTTTGTATGGCCCTCGTTTAGCTTTTGGTACATTGTCAATTTCTTTCGTGAAAGGCACATCGCTATTTTCTTCAGAAGTGGGTACGCCATCACTTTCTGTCGAAGAATTATCCATTTCCTATGCACGAATACGTCATATATATTTGAAATTATCGCACAAATTTACAATGTCGAAATGGAAGAAAAGGCAGATGTAATAATAGGCGAGAAGAGTGTGCTGACTATAGAAAAATTAGAGCGCTTGTTATTCCCGGTTGCGAACTCGCCGACGTGTCGTTGCTAACTGCCCTTCCAGCGGGCACGAAAGAAGCGCGAGCCATCGATCACCTGATGGATTTCGAGCGAGGTGTCAACTCTCCCGAGGCAATGACCTCATGCCCGAACGTCGAACGCTCGCCAAGCGATATAGAGCGCAAAGTCCGGAAGAATAGAACTCTGGTTTGGAAATTGCCGAGATAGTTGATGTAATGACATTACCCATATAGCACGGAATATTTTGAAAACATTTCAGAAATATTTTCCATCTTTCAAATATTCCGAAATATTTCTGAAATATGTGGAAATAATATTTAAAAATATTCTCTCACAATGTTGCAACAAAACATTTCCGAAATATTTAATAACTATTATATTTAAAAACTATTTAGTATCGTAAATTTCATATTCGAATTAGAATCTAATATTTATTTGTGGATTAATCGCAATATTCAAGTTCTTGAGATTTCACCCACTGAAATTGAAAAATGAAGTATCAGCGTTCTGACATGTATAAAGTATTTTCATATTCCAAAGCGTATTAAATTTGCGAACTCGGTATATCAACTGACAAGTACCATGCACCGGATAGCAAATTTGTATTTATTTAAATTTAAATTTATAGCAGATTGAAAAATATTCGCTTCAAGGGGTTAATAATTAATTACCATGTAATTACTTATGAATTGTTAATTTTACGAAGAGGAAATTAAGAATACATTTTTTAATAGTACAATAAAAATATACACAAATATTTTGGAAACATTTCAGAAATATTCCGTACTATGTGGGTAATTTCCATGAAATACCAAAGCATTTTTATGAGAGATACAAAGGAATTGGAAAATGCATTTTTCTGAATTATATCCCACGTGTCACTTGTTTTAATTAATAGTTTGTATAATTTATTGCTACTTTCAAGCACATTTTTAGCAGCTACCCTGTGTTCAGAATTATCTCGCATTTAGACAGTTCACTCGATTGAGATAAACACATGAGAGGATTGTAGCTGGATACATTTTCGCTTTAGTGTAGATTACTTATGGGTGCAGTACGAGAAAGAAGAACAAAACCGATGTATAAGAGCTTAAAGGACAGTAATCCTGGGATTCTATCATTCCTCATTCATCATACATGAAACACGGAAAAACAGAATTCTTCGGACCTATGAGAATGTTTTGTAAAACGAAAAAAGCGCAGAGATTGGCTTAAACTATTCGGTCATTCCACGTTCCGTGCGAATTCGGATGGCGCCCTGACGTACATGTCCAGGAATTGAACCGGAAGTATTGCAACAGAAATACTGTTACTCATTGGGTGTGGTCGATTGGTCGATCTCTGCAACCAATGACTGCTTCACATATCACTTTCGGAAGCTCAGTTGACTTGCGTCGTGAAATCTGTGTTCCTCATTCTACGAAAGCAATCGTCGGCTTCAAATTCTGCAGGGAATCTATTGTATCGCATTGTTATCTACTTTTGCTGTTTCTTTGTATTCATCGTCGGCCACAGATACATCAAGTTTTCGCACGCGTGTTAAGTATTACTCGGGCCTCGAGTACAGCAGGTAAGTTTTTTATCTAATATAATCTGTATATCGCGACCTTTGACGCGAATGTGCAAGAGCCGTACAGAAATGATTATTGCTTAAGTTCCAAGCATGATTATGCCTAATACATTTTTTTATGTAGTATGGCATCGAAGCTGGGGGCACTTGTGAAATGGATCGGGGGCGAATACGATAAAAAATACACGACCGGTATACCCATTGAATGGATTAAAGGGTTCGACATGAAGGAGTTTCATTCCGATAAATTCGATCCAACGTGCAGCTACGTGATTGAATGGCGTGGCAAGGGTAAAAAGCCATTTCCTGGCGGTTGGCCAGTATTCGATGGGTATGTCATCGAAGTTTCGAGTAAGTAATCGACAATGTAAATTTATTTCCCAAAACGGTACTTCCAGTCCATTATCACGAGAATTGTTTCGAAAATGTGCACATTTTTCATCAACTGTTTAAAATGAAAACTGATTCATCACGATGATTTCAATTTTTCAATTGGAAATAAGAAATTCGTCTAAGATATATAGTTTCAAAGTATACAAAGTAAATTGGAGATTTGTGGCTTGGCAAACTAAAATCAGTTGTTCGTAGACATAAAAGTAACCTGTAACTAGAATTCACAATAATTTTTCACAGCGACAAAGATATTTTCCAGAAATGTTTAATTGACACCTCTTCGAAACAAAATAAGTTACTCGTTGAGATAAAAATAATTCGTTGTTGTCATAGAAAATAATTTTTTCCAGCAATGAAGATATTCTTCAATTTGGCACCTCTTCGAAACAAAATTAGTTGTTTGTTGAGATAAAGTGCCGTGTCAATAAAATCCAAATAAATTTATTACAGGGATGCAGATATTTTACAAAATTGATCAGTCTGCCATGTCTTCAAAATAAAATTCTTTACTCGTTGAGATAAAAATAACTGAAATCCAAAGTAATTTGTCACCGCGACAAAGATATTTTCCAGAAATGTTTAATTGACACATCCTCGAAACAAAATAATTTACTTGTTGAATTAAAAATAATTTGTCGTCATAAAAAATAATTTTTCCCAGCGATGAAGATATTTTCCGACATTTTTCAATTTGGCCCTCTTCGAAACAAAATTAGTTGTTTGTTAAGATAAAAGTGCCGTATCAATAAAATCCAAATGAATTTATCACAGCAATAAAGATACTGTGCATAATTAGACAATTTTCACCTCCATAAAACGTAAGTTCGTTCAGGCACTAAGAGGACTTAAACATTACAGGTTAAAAGCACGATGCAATGGCACATACAAAATCTTGAAACTGTTGTATAAATTAATGAACACCAATACCATAGAACATTTTCAAGAATTAAAATCATGTTTTTCCACGCCAGTTTATTAGGTAAATATTGTTTCGTTTTTAACTTGTCGTAGAGTTCAGGTTGTAACGAACACCCAGATTTGTTTCGCGAGGTTCCATTTTCTGCGTAAGAGGATTCGTTACAGTCTAAGTGTGGAAATATTCATTTGAAATTCTTGCGCAGAAGTTACGCAGCAAATTAGGTCAAATCTTACTTAGTGAAGAAAAATTTACTACGAAAGTGAGTACTTCTTCTGCAGATGGGCTTCGAATAGATACTTCTACATTCTAACAAGAGAGAACCTTCTTACAAATAGAATGTGTACGATAACTTAAAAATGGAACATATATACACAGAGGAACTGGGCTGCATAAGAATTACTTCAATTATGGAAATATTTCCGTATTGTAGTTTTCTTTGATAAGGATTTTTTTACAAGATTCGAAAATTTCATATATGCATTTACAATACAATTTAATTTTCGAGATTTTTACTATTCACAGCTACGATACCTGAACAGTTGGAATAGAGGCACTGTGCTATTTCGGCAAAACTAAATAAATTTCGATCGTTAACTAATTTTATATACCAAACATCATGAATAAGAAGGAATTACTAAAATCAAAAAATTTAATTGCTTGATAATATAACGTTTTTCCAGTAGAGGTTCGACCTCAGAACAAAAAAACGAGATGCGTTACATTTAATTATTTATGGTATAAATACAGTAATGATAATGTTTGTTTTGGTAGTTTTTATCGAAGACGATAGTATTTTTCTTTATTTTCTCCATTAATTTATTGATCACTGTTAGTAAAATTTTCTTGTACGTCATTTGTCTTTTCAGATCGAATAAATGTACTCGAAAAAAAGTGCAGATGCTTGATGGCCTCAAGTCACCAACAAAAATAATTGGGCCAGAAATGGACGAACAGCAGGTCATCGAGGTGAGCCACATATATAAAAAAAGATTGCACATTCTTTACTCATAAACGTTGTAACAAATAAAATATTAAATGTTGCTTAAAGAAGACGGGAGAATCTAATGACAACAATAGTATTGCGAAGACTCAGGAGACCAGCCACGCTACTAATGATAGCACATCCGATGATTCCAAAAAAGATAAAAACAAAAAAACTCCTTCGAAAAATAAGTCCACTATCCATACTGACCAAATCGCATCGGGTAGTAACACAACAAAAATCCCACAGACAAATAACGTTCCCCAGTTAAAAGCCTGCAGGCAGAACCAGCAACCGCAACAGTCTCATGATAGCGCAGATGAGACACCATCAGATGGAGATGCGACCATCAGTGGCGTTGTACCCATTGCCCAAAAAAAATCGCGCACGCAACTGTATAAGACCAGTCGTAAACGTGGAGGTAGCTTGCTGTGTTTACTATAGTATCATATGTAGTATTTAATTATTGTACATCTTGCGATTATAAATATCGGTCCATACTTAGTTAATGAAGGTCTTGAGTTTACGCTTCGCGGGATTCAAGACGAGCTAAAAAGCCTTCGAAAAAAAGCATTCGAAAAACAGGAAAAGTGATACGAGCGAATCGAGCGAGGATGAAATGGTTTACAAGCAAAATTTAATCATTTATCGCAAAATGTATGTTGCCATTTTAACTATTTACTACTATTTTACAGAAAGAAATTGGCCGACGTGGAAGCGGCATCTACGTCAACGAAGGTCAGTGGCAAGGAGCAAAGGCTGCTCGATCATATACCGCAATGGGCATTAACTTGCTGGTATCGCTTTTCCCAAAGGATGTCCTATTGCGCAGCAACTTGAGAGGCGGAAAATCGAAAATTCCCATCGAAAATGGAATTCGTCGCCCGGCACTCGACAAGAAGATAATCGAGGCTCTTTATTGTAAGACATCGTTATTTATTACGTTGCCCCGAATTTTCGACATTGCAGTCGATAAGGAATACAATCATTTTAAATTCCGCGTATTGCGAGTGGCACATAAGCCAAATAGATTAATATTCGGAAAGTATTACACAATATTTCTATGAAAAGGTTATATAATGCGGGATTTTTCAAGTTATTGAATTTAAGAAGATAATTTTTTTACATTTATTTACGACAATTTTCAGATAAGCTCTCTATAACGTCTTTGATATATGAAATACTTAATATAAAAGCTGTATTTAAAACAATAAATATTTACCAAACCAATGTTCGCAATCGATATTGTAGGATGTGTATACACACTGACCGTTAATTATAGGGTAATTTATATTTGTAGATACCGTTCGACACAACTTTCAAGACACAATCAGTAAATCTGGGCTTGGAATCGCGATCAATAATAACCCTGCTTAGAAAATCCTATTAAAACCAATTTAAAAAAAAATGAATCGGTATGAATGAGTTTTTTGTCAGGGGTATTTCCAATTCATAACCATTCTTGTACTCAATGGGAATAAATAGGTAATACTACGTACCTGGACGAATGAATCGACTGTAGACTGCTGCTCCGTATTCGGTTTTACATGGACTTATCCTATTGGTATTTAATCGGAAATAATGAAGTTCAATCGGAAATTATATTAATGGTATGGTAAATTCTTGAATTGGTATCAATGGGAATATTCAGCCATTTACGTCAATCGGATCTTACCGGCGCCAACCGGTATCAGTAGCAATATTTAATAGGAACCTACAGGAAGAAACTGGTGAAGTCTATTGCTCTGAATGGGAATTGTCTGCGCTACATTTAAATCGGAATCATACGGATATTTTCCCATAGACGTCAATCTCGTGCAATGGGAATTTACAGTAACTTATCGTAACCTATGAATCGGTAACAATGCGAGTATTCAGCCGTTTGCGTCAATCGGATCTTATCGGCGCCAACCGCTATCAGTAGCAATATTTAATAGGAACCTACAGGAAGAAACTGGTGAATTCTATTGCTCTGAATGGGAACTGCCTGCGCTACATTTAAATCGGAATCATACGGATATTTTCCCATAGACGACAATCCCGTGCAATGGGAATTTACAGTGACCTATCGTAACCCATGAATCGGTATCAATGGGAATATTCAGCCGTTCACGTCAATCGGATGTTATCAGTAGCAATATTTAAAATTTAAAAAAAATATGTGTATCGAAAGCTCAAAAAAAAAAAAAAAAATCGAAAAAATCAAATCAAAGTAGCCAAGCAGTAGAACATACAAAAAATTCTTCAAAAAATATGTTTATCAAAACAATCTAAGAAAAAAACAAGATGCAAAAATCTTGACAAAAAAAACTTGGCGTGCCAGTTTTTTTTTACAATAGCTGTCGTACATGGTTCATTCAAATAATCGAGGGAGAGGGAAAGTAACTGCAATAACTACAGTAACTGTAATTGTGAAAAAAAACTGGCACGCCAAGTTTTTTTTCGTCAAGATTTTTTGCATCTTGTTTTTTTTTAGATTGTTTTGATAAACATATTTTTTGAAGAATTTTTTGTATGTACTACTGCTTGGCTACTTTGATTTGATTTTTTCGATCTTTTTTTTGAGATTTCGATACACATATTTTTTTTTTATTACTTTGATGAACGTCTTTTTGGAAAAAAAAATTATTTTTAAGAGGTTTTTTTGATAAAATTTTCTGAACGAGAATACAATTTTTAAGTACTTGGCGTACCTTTTTACTTTCGAAAGGCACCTTCGACATCTTGAGTACCTGCTCTTGATGCTCTGGTTCTTCGAAGGCAACTGCGTTAGGACCAGGAGGTGGTTTTCATCATGCGTAGCTGAAAAAAAAACTTATCTCTATCGCATGATAGATAAAGACATCTTTTGGTGCTGACGCAGTGCCTCTGAAGTTCTAGAGCATCGATCTCATCTGTATGTGGAGCTGGCGATGCCTTTCACCACTATATGTAAAAATGATATATATAATATATTATAAATTTTCACTGCGAGCCTTTAATTATGCATCGACAGGGGAAAATGTCTCAAATAGAATGCCAGCTCTGTCAGGAAAAGATTTATTCCTCGGTTAGGGTATATGTAAATAAGTGCACATTTTTCTGACGGACCATATATTCCATTTTAAAAAAACTTGAACCATCTTCCTGACAAATATATTTGTGTAACATTTTATTATATATTTCAAAAGCAAGAATAAAACGAAACTTGAAAGATAGGTTAGTCATAAAAAGATCGAGGAAAAATTAACTTTACACATTCAACACAGAATTAAAAGAATATAAAAATAATTAACAATTTTGAATAAAATGAAAATACTAGGTATGTTTAAAAGACATTTTATTTTTGTTTACACGAATTACTCCTGTATCTACCTAATAATAAACGTCGAGATGCGTTTCATGTTACACAAATAATCACTGCTTTAATCGCTTAATTACACGAATCACTGTTTTAATCGCTTACAGAAAAACAATTTTTCAACAAAAAGTTTCCTGTCAGGCAATATCCGACTATTTCAGAGGCTCGATAGAATCCTGAACGCAGCACAGCAGTCGAAAGACGAGCCAGCTGATATGGCGAACGCATGTGCAGTAGACGCGAGGCGCATGCGCAATAGACGCGAGGACTCACATCACATCACATCACAGGACACTTTTACAATATTTTCGGACCTCGAGAGGTACCCTATGCCCATATCTCGACATCTACCGCAAAGTTATAATCGGAACAGGGCGCATTGAAAAGCTTGTATCCTATATATATAAAAAAAGCACGTTGGCTCTCGTTCCTTTGCTGTTCCCTGTTGGTCGTGGGCCGTCGAGGGGGGGGGGGGGGGTATGTCGATATTGTCCTCGCGCACATTCACACAGGGGGAAACGGGAGGGAAAAACACGGGAATTTAAATGCTAACTTACACAAAATAAGTAGAAGAAATGCCGTTAGTGGATTCTTGCTTCTCGATTTTCTCGGAAACGAAGCAGCAGATCGGAATTCGGACGACACTTTTTTGTATATATATAGGATACAAGCTTTTCAATGCGCCCTGTTCCGATTATAACTTTGCGGTAGATGCCGAGATATGGGCATCGGGTACCTCTCGAGGTCCGAAAATATTATAAAAGTGTCCTGTGATGTGATGTGATGTGAAACGTCGCGTCTATTGCGCATGCGCCTCGCGTCTACTGCGCATGCGTTCGCCATATCAGCTGGCTCGTCTTTCGACTGCTGTGCTGCGTTCAGGATTCTATCGAGCCTCTGAAGTAGTCGGATATTGCCTGACAGGAAACTTTTTGTTGAAAAATTGTTTTTCTGTAAGCGATTAAAACAGTGATTCGTGTAATTAAGCGATTAAAGCAGTGATTATTTGTGTAACATGAAACGCATCTCGACGTTTATTATTATGTAGATACAGGAGTAATTCGTATAAACAAAAATAAAATGTCTTTTAAACATACCTAGTATTTTCTTTTTATTCAAAATTGTTAATTATTTTTATATTCTTTTAATTCTGTGTTGAACGTGTAAAGTTAATTTTTCCTCGATCTTTTTATGACTAACCTATCTTTCAAGTTTCGTTTTATTTTTGCTTTTGAAATATATAATAAAATGTTACACAAATATATTTGTCAGGAAGATGGTTCAAGTTTTTTTAAAATGGAATATATGGTCCGTCAGGAAAATGTGCACTTATTTACATATACCCAAACCGAGGAATAAATCTTTTCCTGACAGAGCTGGCATTCTATTTGAGACATTTTCCCCTGTCGATGCATAATTAAAGGCTCGCAGTGAAAATTTATAATATATTATATATATCATTTTTACATATAGTGGTGAAAGGCATCGCCAGCTCCACATACAGATGCCATCGATGCTCTAGAACTTCAGAGGCACTGCGTCAGCACCAAAAGATGTCTTTATCCATCATGCGAGAGAGATAAGTTTTTTTTCAGCTACGCATGATGAAAACCACCTCCTGGTCCTAACGCAGTTGCCTTCGAAGAACCAGAGCATCAAGAGCAGGTACTTAAGATGTCGAAGTTGCCTTTCGTCAGCATAAAATGTTACACGAATATATATTACCGGATGATGATTCTGTTTATTGGTAATAATCAACCAAACTACATGACTGGATCTCAAAAATAGGCGAAATGAGAGCAAAAAATACTTTTTTTAAAAAAAGTAAAAAGGTACGCCAAGTACTTAAAAATTGTATTCTCATTCAGAAAATGTTTATCAAAAAAACCTCTTAAAAATAAATTTTTTTTCCAAAAAGACGTTCATCAAAGTAATTTAAAAAAAAATATGTTTATCGAAATCTCAAAAAAAAAAAGATCGAAAAAATCAAATCAAAGTAGCCAAGCAGTAATACATACAAAAAATTCTTCAAAAAACATGTTTATCAAAACAATCTAAAAAAAAACAAGATGCAAAAAATCTTGACAAAAAAAAACTTGGCGTGCCCGTTTTTTTCACAATTACAGTTACTGTAGTTATTGCAGTTACTTTCCCTCTCCCTTGATTATTTGAATGAACCATGTACGACAGCTATTGTAAAAAAAAAAACTGGCACGCCAAGTTTTTATATATACTTGGTAGCGTCTCGTTAACTCGCTTCAAAAAAAATCTTTTTTTAATTACTTGGCGTCGAGACGCTACCGCGTCTCTTGATGGTAGCGTCTCGTCAACTCGCTTAAAAAAAACCTTTTTTTAAGTACTTGGCGCCGAGACGCTACCGCGTCTCTTGATAGGAACCTATAGGAAGAAACTGGTGAATTCTATTGCTATGAATGGGAACTGCCTGAGCTGCACGGAAATTGGAATTATCGGAATTGTATCAAGAAGAACTTCGCGAAAAAAACTTGCCAACCCGTGACTAGTCGTAACTAGTCGTAAAACTTGCCAACCCGTAAAAGTATCCAATAGAACGCAATTTTGTACAAGCTTTGAGTATGTATAGGTTGTAATTATCAACAAATTGACATGTTAAAAATGGTTGCGATTTTTTATTTGGTGTCGGTCAATACCGGCCAGTCCCAATCTACCTCTATAGATACGTTTCTGATAGGTTGAAAGCATACATACGCGGCATTCCACCCCGTTTCGAACGGTCAAAAATGCGACCACTTCCAAAAAAAATCATTATTTCACCACAGTTTATAATTATGTAAAAGAATTTTTTCAGAATTATCGGATCGTTTTTTTTAATTTGTCAAACTCGATTTTTGTTGGCCGAAAAAATATTTTAGTCTATTTTCCATCTAAAAGCACCTTTTCCAATAATAAACACATTCGGAAAGTTCATTCAACACTCCATCTTTTATTCCTTGAACATTTTTTTTTGTATACCTAAAACTTTCAGATACAGCGGTTTTAACAAAAAAAAATTACCAGTTTGGCATATCCTAAAAAAAATGATCTAAAAATTCTGAAAAAATTACAAACATTTCTTTTAATAATTACGAATTGTGGTAAAATTACGATTTTTTGGAAGTGGTCAAGTTTTTGACCGTTCGAATTGAGATAGAATGCCGCATTATATTCTATAAACACCAATTTACATTAATTTCGATTAAATTACAATCTATTACTTCCTATTTCTTCCGATACAAACTTGTTTGTATTGTGACGAGTAATAAAAATAATGACTGTAGTTTTAATTTAATTTGCCGTTTCCCGGTCATTTCCGATTAATACGAATTGGGAGAAATACACAATCAAGAGACGCAAACGTCTCGCCGAAAAGTACTTAAAATAAATTTTTTAAGCGTGCGAAGGACGCTACCAAGCAGTTATACTCCAAAATGCCGGAAGTATTTGTTTGCACTACGTTACCTCACAAATAAATCATCGGATCGAAATGATATTAAAATTTTACTATAGAATGTCTATCCAAGCTTTCCAGTTTGCTTAATTCCGAACACATTCGTTCGGTGGATTCTTGTGTACGATGATCGCGATCAGGAATCGATCCAAAATTTTTCGATTGTGCGTGAACCTGAATACGGTTGTGAGGTGATCAAGTACATCGGCAACGAAACATCGGATCGAATTTTTAAGGACACTTTTATAATTCGGACCCAAGCTTTCCAATGGGCCTAATTACGATCATAATCGTCCAGCGGTTCCCGAGATATGATGAGGTGAACCTGAAATACGGGTGTGAGGTGATACGTGCTATACGCAAAAATTCTTCGGATTCTTCGGAAATCTTCACGATGGACCTGGGGAGTATTTTTATATCAAATATAAACTGATTGACACTAAGTTTAGTCAATATTGTTATTGCAGCAATGGACAAATTTTTCGGTAAAAAAAATGCTTTCCTCCTCGAGATTAAGACTAAGAAGAAAATCGCATTTGCAGGAAAAAATAGGTGAAATCAACCACAAAATACTTTTTTTCAAAAAAGTAAAAATGGTACGCCAAGTACTTAAAACGTTCAGAAAATATGTTTATGGAAAAACCTCTTAAAAATTAAAAAATCTACCAAAACAGATGTTTATCCGAACAATAAAAAAAAATATATGTGTATCAAAATGTAAAAAAAAAAAATCAAATCAAACCAGCCAAGTAGTATTACAAAAATCGAAAAAAAAAACACAAGATGTAAAAAATCTTCAACAAAAAAAACTTGGCGTGCCAGTTTTTTTATATAATTTTTGAATGAACTACGTGCGACAGTGATTGGAAAAAAAACTGGCACGCCAAGTTTTTTTTGTTCAAGATTTTTTACATCTTGTATGTTTTTTTTTAGATTTTTGTAATACTACTTGGCTGGTTTGATTTGATTTTTTTAGATTTTTTTTTTCACATTTTGATACACATATATTTTTTTTAAATTGTTTTTCATATACTCTGACAGTGCAATTCCGTTAACGCGATCGGTCAACGTTTGCTCATTTATTCCTATTGACAGATCGCAAAAAAAAACATTTGATTCCGATTGTTCGACCGGGCAATGTATTCCCATATATTGTTGTAAAATTCAAATCGTTGTAAGTCAAATAGGTCAATATCAATGTACACCGATTGATTTGTTTCTCATATGTATGTATATGCAATCAATATATATAATGTATGCAAATTCCGATTGATTCTAATTAAAGAATGATTCATCAACTCCTGTTCGTTCCTATTCAAACTCTGTAGCTGAGCATTATGATGATAGGCAGATTGATACCTATTGCGTTCTAGCTTAACTATAAGTTGCCGTTTCTTATTCATTCCGAAAGACACGATGACGAAATTGATCAACTCTTGCCGATTCATTCCGATTAATCGCGACCCGGGAGCAATACGCAATGTCCTGTTAATAGCTATAGAGATTCAGTCATCGAGGTCAGCTAACGATACCTGATTCATTCCAGTTGACAGTTTATCGGAAAGAAACACATTGAATCCGGTTGTTTGACGGGAAAAGACATTCCCATAGAAACATTATACTTACCGATAGATCCCGATATATGATCAAACATTACAACCCATTTCAATCCCATAAGCTCGATATAGAGCCACTTTTCAACGGTACTTTCCGATTAAATCTTGTATAAAACTAAAATGGGGGAATTTCCTATACAATCCGATTCGTCATTTCAATCGGAAAGTGAGCATTCTATGGGATATTACCAGGACAAAAAACTCATTCAAACCAATACGTCGTCGAAAAATAACATTTTCTATCGGGAAGCCAATTTTATCGGATAATAACGATACGTTCCGATTGATATCACGTGCCAATTCAATCCTACTGATACCTATTCATTTCCAATGGGAGCGCAAATTGCTCTCCGATTAAGACTATTCATTCCGATAGAAATCCTATGGGTTACAATCGGTTTCAATCAGTATCTATAGGATTTTCTAAGCAGGGAAGTTGACACATCTGCGCGCGGAGCAAAAAAAAATCGACCTGAGGTACAGATTCTTATAAATGGCATCAAGAAGACATTTTTTTCGATTTGTAGAAACTGTTGAGTAAATAATAAATTTTTATTATGTTGCAGCTCCGTTACGATGAATAATAAGGACGACATTCAGAACATCAGTTTTTTAATATCACATTTTAACTACACACATCAATTTTTCCTTTATATTTGTTCACATCGTAAATAAATAAGCCCTTATTATTCCAAGTCCCTTTAAGCTTAATGGACTTAAGCCCTTATTATTCCAAGTACCCCCCCCCCCCCCCCCCCCTCGATTCTTGACACGACGGCGGCGGCAGCGGCGGCGGCGAAATCTATTATATATATATATATATATATATATGTGTGTGTGTGTGTGTGTGTGTGTATATATATTGCAATTGATGAACTATGTATTTCAGATATATTCAGATATATGTAATTTATGTAAGTTACATATGTTTGGTATATACATCAATATATATTTTGATATACATGAAGTATATATTTACAATACAACTCTGTTGTATAAAATGTATAATCACAATATATCTGAGATACATAGTTCATCAATTGCAAATATATATCATTTTGCATCTGATATATATCTCAGATATATTTTCGAGATATATATTGCGACGAAAAGTTCTATATCGCAGATACATTAAAAGTATATATGAGATACAAACGTAATATATCAGATATATCTGTTATATATCTGAGATATAAATTAAATACATAATAAAATATATTTACACATATACTTTTATTCCATGGGGGCTACTTATTTTTTATTGAGGGCTACCAATCAAGTACTCATAGGCATAAGGCACAATTAATTCTCATCTCTCGAAAGTGCTATCGATGACAACAAATTTCATCTCATGAATACAAAACCGTCATTCGAAGGTCTCATTTATATCATTTCTTTCTGTTGCTCTTGTTGACAGGGGGGCAATATTCCAGACATAATTCAAGGCTTCGTTAGAGAAAGATTTATCACTGACTTTGATAATAATAAGAAAATGATAAAGCCGACTGACAGCAGTTGAAAACATAGTTGACTGCAGCGACATCTACAAAGCGGATATCTACGCCAGTAGATATCTACACGGGACATTTTATAATAATTTTGGACCGTTTTCGACGCACGATGCCCATATCGCAGCATCTGCCGAATAGTTATGATTATAACTGGGCGCGTTGGAAAGCGTGTGTCCGAATTATATCATGAAAGCGTCTTCAAAATTCGAAACCGATACTTCGGTTTCTAATATTATCGATTGAAAAGTTCCACTTCTGGCATGTTGGAGTATAAATATTTGTCGTCGGGACTGTAACGCGTTTTTTAATAATGCATGGACATTTTTATTTAGAACAATCGTTTATCGTACATTCAGGTATCAAACAATGCGTGGCACGGTATTATCAAATTCCGACGTTTAATTTCAAGAAGGGAAAACAAAACACAGTTTAACGTTTTATTGTACACTTTTTGCCAAATGCGCAAAGTATAGATTAAACGCGTTACTAGGGACAGACCAGTGAGTATGGATGATGAGAACAGGAATTCCTTGGAGGCTGCATCAGTACTTATTCTACTATACCGGAGTCGCTAAGCTCTTATACGTGCGTGCAGCCCGCTCGAAACAGCGAGCAAAAGTATAAGACCTGATAATATTACTCGTCGTGCTGTGTGCGCAACGTAAATGCTGGGCATGCGTTGATCCGCTCGCCGTTCATTCACCGGTGGTATAAGGAAGCCTCGAGCGAGATACGGCGAATGCTGATGAGACCACGTCTGGCCATGTTACTCTTTCGTGGTTGCATGGGCCGCTCTTCGGCATCCCTTCGATCTTACAGTCTTACCAAGAATCTTCTTGCATCGTTAAATTAATTCCTCTGGATTGTCACGATTTTCAACAAATTCTCGATTTATTGAATTGAATGAATTAGATTTTTTAGTCTCTAGTGAGTACAGGTACTTAAAGGTTGAATTATGGCCGAATCTTCATATCCGTTTTCAAAGCACGAGTGCCTTCGTTCTTTTATACAATACATCTTTTAAAATGTCATCCACATAGGTACATTTTAACTTAGAATATAATCAACTTTTAACCTTATAATATAATTAACGGTCGTTAACTTTGGAGACGCTCGGGCGTTGAGTAAGCACAATGGATTCTTCTAAAAAATGTTAACGGTGGTTGGAACAGTTTATCCCTTGACTTGTCGAATTTTGATGACAATTGATGTTCTTGGTATCTCCAACTTGGCCATTAAAACAATGTAAAAAATCCACACTTTTCCCTGACTTTTGTTGAACATACCGTAATGTTGTTTAACTAAAATTGAAATTAATAATGCCAAAATAGAAAATTGTATCGGCGAGGAACGATACATAGACGATTATATTGGAGACGAACGGTATATACAAAATTGTATCGGAGACATACAATATTTAAAAATAGTTATATCGCTGAGCAATATCGCTTTGCGAATATGAGGTTACGCTACAGCGATCGAATGAGAACTATAGTATATAAAATTGTATGACTTTTAACTGCACTTTGTGCGGGCCGACCCATTATAGTATAGCACACAGACTACATGATTTTTTTTACAGCGGATCACAAATAATCGCAAAGGCAATAGTTGGCAATGGCGGCCACCTTTTGACATATCCGAATAGGTTTTTGGCCCGTTTTTTCGAAGTTAGTTATCTGTGCCACTTCACATTCATTTTCTTAATCTATCTCTACAAACACACTCCCAAATCCACAGAAGTAATATGACAAATTCTGTTAAGAGACATAGAGCCGTCCCGACAAACACTAGAGACAACGGAAACAGTAAAATCGCGAGACCTGAGTGAAACGCATTACTCCTGTCTTTTGTTCTAGTGGACAGATGGGAGTAAAAAATATATTCTTCGAGGTTTTCGTCTTCATGTCGACGATGTATTGTTTCTTTATCATTTTGCCCGATCATTTGAAAAATCCGGGAACACTCGATTTCCTTGATCATCTTTTAAACCCCGAAAATGCCAGGTTTTGCGTAATTGATGGTCACCATGCATTAAAACCGATGAAATGTCAATGAATTACAATGCAAACAAAACGCGAGATATTTTGACAATCAATCCTTTTTCATCGCCCCGATAGAAGTCGGGGTGTTCCGTAATTTTGAAAGCATTGTTGTCACTCATCTTAAAGTTTTAAGCCCATTGCTGTCGTTTTAATTTGTGATTCTCGAGAAGCTTAACTCTTCGGAAACTAATGGCTGCCAAGTTCAGTAGAAACTCAAATTTGACATAAAATGTAGTTAACAACTGTAGAAAAAAAAAGAAATTATCTCTTTAAAAACTGATTGGAACTTTTAAGGTCCGACCCTATGTGACTTTTCTCGCTACGAAGTCATGATTTCCTGTTGCAAGAGCTATAACAATTTCAGCTTGGCAGTCTATATATCAACCCGCCTGTCGTTTACATTGAGCTTGCACCCACATAAAAAGTCAGAATGAACTAAGACACAGAGAGTGGAAGATGTGCAAGTCTACACATAGATAATATATCAACTTAAGGTATACTACATACAGATAATATAAAGCCTTCTCGAAGAAGAAGAGTGAATATTTTCTACGTACATAGTCTCAAGCACCGAGGATCACCGGACACCGGTCGTCTCGTGGAATCCAACCTTTGTTCGACGAGAACGTCGAGAGCACGAACCAACAGTATTATCTGAAGACGTTGGAGCTTGGTGCACGAGGGAGTTATAAGATGTTGTAACTCGACCGGATCGGGAGAAGAATTTTTGTCGCCTCGATGCTGGGGAATCAAGATTTTTCCTTTCACATCGTTTCTTTTTTTCATGGCATAGAAGTTAGCAACGTTCGTACAATCATTGACTTGATAGCTTTCAATGACTACGTTCAACTATGTTTAACCTATATTTGAATTTCTAACGTAGAAGCGCAAACTAGGATTTTAATACTTGAAGCGTTGTAAATAATTACCGGACTCCATTGAGATTAATATAGGATTTCATTAATGTGATTATTTCATTGGGTAGCTTTAAACGGGCGAGAAATTGGTTTCATTGACAATTTTTTCCGTCATGTCACCAGGAACCTTTCACCAGTTTTTTATATGATGTGAATTTTCCGACCCGGCAAACCCGATGGAAAAAATCAAAAGCACATCCCGAGGGTCAATGAAAAATAAATAAAAATATATCAAATAACAGACGCACCTCATGTATTCAGAAAAAAATAGGTAGCAGAGGTCCCTGGTGACATGACGGAAAAAAATGGTCAACGAAACCAGTTTTTCGGCCTTAAAGCTACCCAATGAAATCATCACATTTATGAAATCTTATATTAATTTTGATGTAGTCCGGTAATTATTTACAACGCTTCAAGCATTAAAATGATAATTTGCACGTCTACGTTAGAAATTCAAATACAGATTAAACGTAGTTGCACGTAGCCATTGACAGCTGTCAAGTCAATCATTGCACGAACGTTGCTAACTTCTATGCCATCTTTTTTCGCCCTATCTCTTATTTTGACTCGACGTTCGTAGTTTCAGTATCCGTCTCCAAAATTAAGTGGAAATATTTGCATCGCTGTCTGTGCAGGTATATAAAAATGAATGTAGGTGTGATGATAGCAGAATATGAGAGCAGAACTACAATCGTATTATGTGCTTTGGTAGATGCACATAATAAATGTACTTCAAGTTAATGGTAGACCTGATTATTTTTATACGGAAAGGTGTGCCCGAGATGTGAGAATGAGGAAGATTACCAGTTTGTTCGTAGAGCGCGGTGACTCGAATGAGTCAGACGCATATCCGCACAGGCGACACCCGTCAATGGGACCACTATGGGGGAGCTGGCACAAGTGCGTTACCACACCCCACTTAGGAATTCCATAAATAAAAGACAAGTTGATTGATCGGCTTTACCTTCGGACACCCGATCCCATCAGCAACGTTACGTTCCGCCAGCACCTATTGTCGTATAGTACCATATTCATTCATTACAAGTCATCGACTATGTCCCATTTAAGAGATTACAATTGTCGCGTTCACTCTGCTGATGTACATATTTATGTATTAGGAGCGCATACGCGAAATTGAAATACACTATACATATCCGTCACGCACTTCACTAAATGAAAACCTCTTAGCGCCAACATATTCCAACCAAAGATATTTAAACGCTTGTCGCGAATTATGTCCTGTGGCGCAGGTATAAAAAATACATGTTATAAGAACAGGTCATAAAGAATTCATGTGTGAAACCAGTTTGCTGTTCACGGTAATTGATATTATATTTTTGCCCGTCTACGCTAAAAAGTCCACATTCCATGCCTGCAACGGGGGCGGAAAGTTGTCGATTCTTGACCAGCGGGCCAAAAACAAACGCAGCGGGCCGAAAAGTATCGCAGCGGGCCGAAAAGTAACGCAGCGGGCCGAAAAGTAACGCAGCGGGCCGAAAAGTAACGCAGTGGGCCGAAAAGTAACGCAGCGGGCCGAAAAGTAACGCAGCGGGCGGAAAAGTAGCTACAGCGGGCCGAAAAGTAGACCCAGCGGGCCGAAAAGTAGCTACTGCAGCGGACAACTTTCCATCCCCATTGCAGGCATAGAAATGTGGCCATTTTTCAGCATAGTCGGGCAAAAAATATCGTATGCGACTCGGGAGGAAGTGCCTCTTCACCTCGTGCGAATTTCTGCCTTCGCTTCGCTCGGGCATCAAACTTCGCACTCGGTGAAAAGACGCACTCTCCTCCCTTGTGGCATAACATACTATTTCGTGCTATTTGCTTGTTTCTTTAATTTTTTTACATTTTCTTTTTACAGACTACCAGTGTCGGTGGGGCCAGCGTTGTCGAAAAATTGTCCTTCTACAATCACACGGAGTGCGAGTGTAAGGAACGAAGCGAGTACGGCGCGTCAAGTGACAAAATGACTGTAACAAACGAGCACAGGTTTACAAGACATCATCCCCCTGCCACTTCACCCCCGCAGAACATTAGGAGACCGCCGCAGAAGAAATCGTGAGTATCTATTGCACTTTATAGAGTTATAGTGATACTATGTTATAGGCGGAGGCTTTCGCAGCGGCGTTTTGACTTTTATTCCTTTCTTCTCGACGCGTAGACTATTACATGAATGCGCGCTTTGGATTGTAGCGACAAACGAGTTTACCTTTATGCTTGAACACTCTTCCCGACGCTTCTGGCTCCATCAACCAGATAGTATTGAGGATGAATTTATGATTAAGATTCTTCAATAAAGTTATGTTTATGAATGAAAATTTCCCAGTAGACAATTGGGGAATATTTAACCACTAAAAACTACGGTAAATTTCTAGTAGGTACCTTCCCGTAACTACAACGAATTTTTAGTAGATAAAGTCTCCAAACTGCTACGAATTCCCGGTAGTTAATTTTTCGAATCTATTACGGATTTCTGATAGTTAACTATTGGATTCGCGTTCACATGAGTAAAATGAAAATTTAAAACATATAATAATATATATGTTTAAATGTATATGTCATAAATATGTATCATACATGATATATTAATGATAAAAAAGTAACTGCTTAGACGTAGCAACTACTTAGGCGTAGTAACTACATGGGCGTAGTAACTGCTTAGACGTAGCAACGACTTAGGCGTAGCAACTACTTAGGCGTAGCAACTACTTAGGCGTAGCAACTACTTAGGCGTAGCAACTACTTAGGCGTAGCAACTACTTAGGCGATTTTTTTTTTTTTTTCAGAAGTTGAAAAATCTTCGAGAAGACACCAACAAAAGTTGTTGTGTTGTTGGTAGTGTCAGATTTTTACTGACTAAAAACAATCCTCTGCCTCCCTTCACGGTGGTGAAGGTGGTTGGACCGGGAACCGCTTTCGCATTACTTCAGTCCAATCCCTGGTGCGCCCCTAAGCGCCCGTCTCGTTTGGTTGCTGCTCGAGCCACTTGGCCTTCAGCACCTCCTTTGCGAATTTCATAATGGCCTCCCATTTCGGCTTGGAGCCGATCATGTGGGGGACCAGGTTCTCGGGGTGCAGTGCTTCCCCGATAGCATCTGTTGCGGCTCTTCGTTCTTCCGTCCATCTATCGCAGTGGAAAAAGGTGTGTTGAGCGTCGTCGAGTTCGGTTGGGCAGTAGCTGCACCGTGGGCTGTCGATGAGGCCCATTCGGTGTAGGTACGCGTTAAAGGCGCCATGGCCCGTGAGTAGCTGCGTTAAGTAGAAGTTGGTATCTACATGTTAGCATCTGATCCAGGTCCTTATGTCGGGTATAAGTTTAGCCGTCCACCTTCCGGTGTCGCTATTCTGCCACCTGTGCTCCCATTCTCCAATGGTCCTCGCCCGTTCGAGTTCCCTGGCGCCGTCGACCAGGGGATTTGATGTCCGCGACTGGTGGAGCCTCCTTCGCACCTTGGCCAGGAGGTCGATGGGGTGCGTCTTGGCGACGACCAGAATCGCTGATTCCGAGACCGTGCGATATGCACAAGCGACTCGGAGGGCGGCGCGTCTTTGTACTGCAGCCAGTTTGCGCCGATGGCTTTCATGCGCGAGTTGGTCCGCCCAGATTTCTGCGCCGTACAGGATGATGGAGTTTACGGTGCTCATCAGTAGCCTCCGCTTCGCATAGCGGGGGCCGCCGACGTTCTTCATGATCTTCGAGAGCTTGGCAGCGGCGCCGTTAGCTTTGTCAGCTGTTCGTTGAATGTGTTCTCCGAAGGTTAGCTTCTCGTCGAGTTGGAGGCCGAGATACCGGACCGATCACCTGGCCTCGACAAGCGCTTCGCCAATATTTATCGCGAAGGGTTTATCAAACCAGCGTTGCCTCGTGAGGACAACCATTTCCGTCTTGCTGGCTGCTAGCTTGAGCCCATGGCTGTCTAGCCAGGCGCTTATTCGTCTGACTAGGTGATCAATTTTCCGCCGTGCGTCCTCGGTGCTGTCCGCAATGACTATACCGGCAATGTCATCGGCGTATCCGACCAGATGTGTTTCGCGCATAAAGTTCGTGGCCAGCAGGTCGTCGTATCGTATATTCCAGAACTCAGGGCCCAGGACTGCACCCTGCGGAACACCGGCAGTGACTTCCACCATTCGGGCTCCCTCCGTCGTGTCGTACTCGAGAAGGCGATCTCGGAAGTAATCGTCCACTATGTCGAGAACGTATTGGTCGATGCTGAAGTCAGTCTTCAGCGCGTCCAGTATGTCCTCTCAACCCACGGAGTTAAACGCGTTCTGCACGTCGAAGGTGAGCAGGATGCACGCCTTCCGAGCTTGGTAGCTGCCAGACCAGGCCCTCTTCACAATGGTGATGGCCGGGTCAATCGCGGTGATTGTCGATTTCTTCTTGCAGAAGCCGTGCTGATTGCTCGATAGACCTCCGGCATTGTCTATTGCCGAAGTTAGGCGTCCCTTGATCATCTTTTCTAGTAGCTTGCCTGCGACGTCCAGCAGGCATAGTGGCCTATACGATGATGACGTCACTGGAGGGCCCTTCCCTTTGTCCAGGAGGACCAGTCGTTGGCGCTTCCAACGGTGACTGAATGTGCCTGTTGCGAGGCAGGCATTGTACATGGTAAGGAGTATTTCGGGGTACTCCCTGGATATACACTTGATGGCGTTGACAGGGATGCCGTCCGGGCCACGGGCTCTGCCTGGTTTCAAGGACTTGGCAGCGTCCTGGAGCTCCGCCGTTGTGAAGGGTCGTCCGCGTGCCGTCGTCGAGTTTCCTCTAGATGCCCTCCGTGGATGCTGGGGGAAGAGATCGCCGATGATGCTTTCTATGGTAGCCGGCTCCATAGGAGGTATGCGGCTTTGCTTACCCAGACCTTTGACAGCAATCTGATAAGCCTTTCCCCAGGGGTCCTCGTCCAGCTCGTCGCATAGGTTTCTCCAGCACTGGTTTTTGCTCTTTTTGATCGCCCGTTTCAGGGCTTTCTTGGCGCTATCGAGTTCGGCGAAGAGAGTGTCCGGTTGGCCAGCCTGTCGTCTGCGGTTGGCCCTGACGGACTTGCGCCGCAGCGCGAGGCACTTTTTCCGAAGCTCACTGATCTCATCGTTCCACCAGTAGTTTGCACGCCTTTTCTCGTGGGTGCTCCTGGTTGGCATGGAAGCGTCGCAGGCGGCCAAAATGGCACCCATCGTTGTTTCCACGAGATTCTCCACGTCTTGTCTCGAAACGGCCGGTTCGTTGGCGTGTTGTTGGGCCTGGTTCTTCAGAGAGTTGATGAGTTTTGTCTCATTTAGCTTCCTGTCGTTCCATCGTCGCCGCTCTTCTTCCTGTCTCGTGCCGTTGGTCGGCGCGTTGCCGGTCGAGAACTGGATATATTGGTGGTTGTTTGCGCCTTCGCTAACACAATACATTCACATTAACCGTAAATGATCGACGGTTCCGGTCGACCAACTTTTCCACGTTATTTTTTTCGTGGGCGAAGAGGAAGTTTTGGAAGGATTCGGAGAGAAACACACTCGAACACGTTTATGAATATACACTTTCACGTTTATTTCGAGATATATATTTATATAGGTGGGACCAAACAATTTACCTTTCGGAAGGCACAGAAAATCAATATGAAGATAGATTGGAGTAATCGCGAGGCGTAAATGCCCGATTACCGGAGTGTAAAACGACGTGCGTAACGGACCGCTCAGTATCGACTGCCTTTCGTCTCTCGCGGAGACAATACCTCCTAATACCCGGGTGTCACACCTGTGAACCCGTCGCTGAACGGAAGCTCTTGCCGGTGATACCCGTGACGCAATAGCTAGACCTACCGATCAGCCGCTTATTGCGTAGTACGCGCTCTATGGCGTGAACAGTGGTCGCTGGAGTTATAATCCTCCAGGACCCTCCAATCCCATACGGCCGCAGCAGTCTCCGGTGAGGCGAAGGTGATGTCGAGAATCGACTCTCGACAGCCCCGTCTTCTGAAGGTGGATACATTACCCTCGTTGACCGTGGTCACGTCGAGTCGTGCAGCCATGTCTGCCAGCTCGTTCCCTCTGGTGTCGCTCCACTCCATTCCCCACTCTGTTGACTTGGCATTGAAGTCACCAGCCACGATAACTTCACCGCCAATGCGTCGAATGGTGTCCTCAAGATCGGCGAGTTGGCGTCTGAATGCCAGGATGCCTTGGTTTGGCGAGAGGTAGCAGCTTATCAGGGTGAACTCTCGGAACTTCGCCCAGATAAAACCGTCGCTGCGTCCGCTGCTCATTGAGTGTAGGGTTGGGCTAACTACCCAGATCGCTGCCGTGTTCGACGTGTCAGAGAGCCACGATGTCCTCGGTAGGTTCGCGTACTGCTCTGATATGATGCCGATGTCAATGGAATTTTCGTAGATGAACTGGTGCAGTAACGCCTGTGCAGTCCACCCCCTTCCCAGGTTACATTGCAGAAAGGTCGTCATCTCTGACCGGTGGATGCTCCTTTCAGCACTCTTCGGTATGTTGCGCACCGTCCCGCACCGGGCACGTGATCGGTGTCGAGCCCTTCGCCCTCGGTTGCCGCGCAGAGTATGCAGCGTGGTGATCGGTTGCATGCCGCTGCTTTGTGATCCGCTTCGCCGCACTTATAGCACAGCTTGCTGCGGTCAGGGCCAGTGCATCTATTGGACAGATATCCATATCCGAGGCATCTGTAGAACCTCTGGATGGGCTCATGTCGTCTGATTCGGCAGATGACCCACCCGATCTTTATACGACCGCTCGCAAGTATTTTTTGGGCACTTTTCCCTTTGAGCTCTATGAATGCCGTGCGTTGCCCTCGAAAGGCGTTCTTCGAGAGCCCGATCCTTTTGATATCCGTCGTGTCGTCAAGGTCTCGCACTAAGGCGTCGCGTATGTCTGCCTCATCCGTGGAGGAGTCAATATCCCGGATCTCTATGGTATGATTCGGGGATAGGCCCTTGACCGAGCCTTGCTCCCCGACCGGCACCTTTATCGCGTCGGTGAAAGATGGGCAGTTGTCCGATTTGCGATCCATCTCCAGAAGGATGTCCCCGTCCCTGGTCTCGCGGATGGAACGGATGGTCGCCTGATGCTGCTCCGGGTTTACCTTGGCCTTAATGTCCCTGAGTAAGTCCGCGTAGGTCTTTCCCTGCGCGGGCTTTATCAGTACGGCATTAGCGCGGGGGCCCGGGGCTGTTGCCTTTTTTCTTTTTGCTTTCCGGTGCGCAGGGGCCGAAGCTTGCGCGCTTGGTGGGCCCGGCGTCGGTTGCTGTATGGCCTTGGCTGGTGTAGGTGTCCCAGTACGTCCCAGTATCGTCCATCCAAGATTACCGGTGGGTGAGGGCCTCTGCGATCAGAGCGAGGGCCTCCTTCACGTTGTTCGTAACTTCCGTGGGGACAGTTCGCTTCGATTTTGTCAGCCTGATGGTTTCCGTCAGAAGTTCGTGGAGCTCACCGAGCTTGCCGTCTTCAAGTCCGATGGCCGTGTCCCGCGAGTTCGTAAGCTGGACCAGGGGCTGGCTGAGAAATGCAGCCGCGGTATGAGTCCGCATCGTTTCGGCGTTGTTGCAGCTTGTAGCTTTTGATGCACCAGGTGCCAAGTCGCCCACCCCTGTAGCCTTTCTGCTGCTTCTCTCACTTGGCGTTTTAAGTGCCATGGTGGCCAAGTGGCCCACCTCCATGTCACTGTGGCCTCCCCCAAAATCCGTGAGGCCGGCACCAGCCACCGGGGCTTTCACCCGATTCGAACCGGTGGTGAGATTACTCTCTGTCAGAGAGGTACTCACTTGGGGTAATACGTTTATTTCACTCCTTTCCATACTTGATTTATTTTCGGGGTTTCTTCCCCTAGGCTGTTTGGTCCGCGGGAGCTATTTTATTTCACTCCTACCCTCCGCGCGTAAGGTAGTAGGACACCGAAGTGTACCGCCACCCCGCACGGCGAGCATTCCCCTATCCGCCATCTGGGGACGCGCCACGTAGGGGTTACAGACTCCCCCTGTGGAATAACTACTTTAGCGTCGTAACTACTTTGGCGTCGTAACTACTTTGGCGTCGTAACTACTTTGGCGTCGTAACTACTTTGGCGTCGTAACTACTTTGGCGTCGTAACTACTTTGGCGTCGTAACTACTTTGGCGTCGTAACTACTTTGGCGTCGTAACTACTTTGGCGTCGTAACTACTTTGGCGTCGTAACTACTTTGGCGTCGTAACTACTTTGGCGTCGTAACTACTTTGGCGTCGTAACTACTTTGGCGTCGTAACTACTTTGGCGTCGTAACTACTTTGGCGTCGTAACTACTTTGGCGTCGTAACTACTTTGGCGTCGTAACTACTTTGGCGTCGTAACTACTTTGGCGTCGTAACTACTATGGCGTCGTAACTACTTTGGCGCAGTAACCACTTTGGCGCAGTAACCACTTTGGCGCAGTAACCACTTTGGCGCAGTAACCACTTTGGCGCAGTAACCACTTTGGCGCAGTAACCACTTTGGCGCAGTAACCACTTTGGCGCAGTAACCACTTTGGCGCAGTAACCACTTTGGCGTAGTAACCACTTTGACGTAGTAACCACTTTGGCGTAGTAACCACTTTGGCGTAGTAACCACTTTGGCGTAGTAACTACTTCCCAAATGGAAATAAAGTGTATTTGGAATATATTGAAAAATGTATTTCGAATATACAAAATATATTTTTTTTCAAAAATTGCATATGTCGAATATATTTTTAATTGTACTTCAATTATATGCAAGGTATATAAAAAATATATTCGATATGTATTCCACATATATTGTGAATATGAGTTTCATATAATCGAAGTATACCTGGTACATATCTGAAATATATATACTTTACATTTCGGAATATATTCCGAATATACGTGCAATATATACTTGTAATATATGTTTGATATACTTTGGAGAATACCTAAAATGTATGTTTCATATACTTTGGGGTAACGGATTTTTAACTGTTAACTTATTCATAATCTGACAGGATGTATAATTAATCTACGACAGTTAATTGACTGTCTACTCATAGTAGTAGTTTGCCTAAATGGTGACTCGACTGTACGGTGGATTTCGTTATTATTTCGCAACGACGCGCGGTCATCACCTGCTGCTGCATCAATTCCGGTGCAATGACCTTCCGGTGCAATGCTCAATTCCGGTGCAATGACCTTGCCTTAATAATCGAGGTATTGAATTACCCGGGGTACAACAATGACTTCGAGCCTTTAACATTAACATTAACAATTAAATTAACATTAATGTATATGCGTCTAACATAGGGCCATCACATGCCTACGACGCTTTAAGTTTCAAATTAAAATTAAAATTTTCCAAGATCTGGATAGCCGAGTTGGTTAAGGCACAACGGTCGTACTGTTAGAACCCAGGGTCGACGGTTCGATCCCCTGCGAGTGACAAAATTGTCAGCGTTTTTCCGGGATATTCTTGTGTCTGTCGATAGACTAAGTTCATATATATAATTAAACGTGAAAATCACTTAATTTAAAAATTTTCTAGCTGAGATTCAATACGTAGGATATACTTGGGATATATGACACTTGTATCTAACTTATGTCCGGAATACATCCGGAGCTACATTTGACATAAACGTAGAATATACAATATATATACTTAAATTATATATTGAATATATGTTTCGAATACATTTTTTGTTCCAAACAGTGCGAATGGCGAATACATTTTGAATATATTTCTCATACAAGTCGTGTACAGTTTGAATATATTTGAAATACATGCACATATACCGCAAATATATTCGACATATATTTTTAATACATCGAAATAGTATATTTCGATACTAGAGGCCAAACGAGCGATTTGCGCACTGCGAGTGTGAAGACAGCACTCGCAGTGCGCAAGAAGCGAGATGGCCTCGTGTATCGAACCATATTTTTCTTTACGAATGCAATGCAAAATCCGAGTTGCCCACCGTTCACGGACATGCACAATGGGGTTAGCCTCGGTGTTACTATAGCAACCGTCTGTTAAGATAGTAACGTTTGCACCGCTAGGTGGCACTAGTAGCAAAACCTTATTTTGCACACCGATGACCAGTGCGCAAAGTACTTTGCACACCGGTGAACCAGTGCGCAAAATGTTTTGCCCACTGGTGAAGCCGTATCGTGCGGCAATCAGCCATTTTGCATGTCTGTGAGCGGTGGGCAAACGAGGATTTTGCATGCATGAGTAAAGAAAAATCAGGTATCAGTGAGCGGCAGTGTACTATTTACTTAGGCGCAGTAATTGCTTACGCTAAGTAGGTACTTAGGCGTAGTAACTATTTCCGCACGAACTACTGCAGGCCAGGAGTTCTTTTCCCGATTTCGATACAATACATTTCGAGCATCCGACAAACTCAGCGACGATGCGTTATGTCGCGAGACCACCTTCTACTTTTTTGTCTATTCCCTCATGACCATACGGCGTAACACTTTGGACCTCTTACCTACCACCGCATCGGTTAGGCAGTGCTTCGTCAGTTTCACCAACTTACGTCAGCGGCACTTGCACTAACAGTTTTTTTTTGCGGAATGTTTGATATACACTATTGCACATTATTTTATACGCATAGTCCTTATCGATACAATAAACATATTTGATTAACATAAATGATAATAATAACATTTTCTTGTGTACTTTTTACAATGTTATTCTTCTTGCAATTAACAGGTGCAAGTGCCCATCGGAATTCACACCACGTATAACACCCGAGGGAGAATGTCAGTGCAACTGTTTTGAGAACGATCAGAACTGTATACGTACGAGACGTGGAAAAGGTTACTTCTCTCTCAGAGACAGATTGTGAGTATGCATTTTTTCGTTTTCAAGACAAATAAAGACAAGTACTTTGCAATTTTTTATGAATACGCATTTGCTCATATTTTGTTTCAGGTGCATACAAAATGAGGAGTGTGCAACGCCGGTCTGTGAATTCGGCGAGTATATGAGAAGGCAGGGCAAGTGTCCACGGAAAAAGGACAAATTCGATGACATAGCTCGTTACCCAACAAATCTTCACCATAGATTTAGAAGCTAAAAGATTCACGCCCCGTCCATAGTCGGGGCCATGAGTAATAATCTCGCGATACGAGTACAATAATCGGATAATGTAACCGAACTATACGTGCCAAATGTATCGGTCATTTTGTGATAGCGACACGAGAACCGCGTGAAGAAAAAAACTCGTATGAAAGTTGTTCATCGCTACTGAAATGACACGATTGGATTGGATAATGCGGACTGATTCAACCCGCGTTTATTGATGGTGCCATTAATTAAGTGCCTCTACCAGAGACTGTATGATTATATAAGCCCTTGGCATCCCGAGACCTTAACGATATTTTTGTAATTTCTTTTTTTCATTACACACTGTGAGTGAGCTTCGGCACCCAGTGATCAAGGTGGGCAAACACTGTATATGGTAGTCGAATGCCGCCGCCTGCCGATCAGGCACCGAATAGTTTTTTTATTATTTTGTATTTCTTTAGTGAATGCGAAAGAGTGATAATTGTGAGAAAGGTATGAAAGATATTCAGATTTCGTGTAGAAATGGCTTAAAATTGTAAAATTTATCCGACCTGATGAAATGTTATGACGCAGTCGGTTTATGGCTTTGAGATAGATGCCATGCCATAGAAATGAAAAATCGATTGGCGGGCTCATCTCGGAAATCTGATGATCGTGTGTTTTTATTAAAAATGGAACGATAAATTTGTTTAATCGGAAAATATGTACTCTTCTCGTCATTAATACCTGGTTTTCTCGTTTTTCTGTTTATTAGATATTTTGCTCGATGTCTTAACGGGATCGAACATACCAAGTAACACATCCCGCAGGATATCTTGTTTGCTAGATTTTTTGCGTGATATCTTCGATCCCGTTTAGCCACCGTGCAAGATATCCAGAAAAACCAGGTATCAATTATGGGCATGCACCTACGTACTGTTATGTGTTCCGATGTCCTTGAAGCAGGATAGCCAATCCATAATGGAAAAGACGAGAAAATATCTATCAAAATCTTATTAAGTCTCGACTTGTATCGATTAATCCCGAAATCGTGTCATCATGTTTGTAGCCAATCCGGAACGCATTACGACTCCTAGGCAGAACACACGAAACCTCAAATGTCAACGCGACAGCGCACTAATAGTAGCATCATTAAATCGAAAACATGGTTCTGTGGATCGAAAAAAATTGTTTTGCTTTCTAATTCACCAATCCGTTTTCGAGTTTCGATGTCATAGCTTTTCAATCGATGTTACTCTAACATTCCCGTTTAAATTATGTTCTTTCAAATATTTAAAAAGCTCGAACCAATTATATTGTTTAAAATTGATACCATTCTTTGAACAACTCAGTGCGACCCTTTTTCATGATCATCATGTCAAACGAAACGTCCACGGTATTTTATATCCTTAGATGACGCAATCGAAAGGGCATCTACTTCACGAATGAAATTCACGCTTGGGAATAGCAACAAATCGATTTGAGAGTGCTTGACATTGTAAACAATATGCTGACAAAAGCTCATCATTGCAATGTACACAATATTTCGATGTTGTATTATGCGTAGGTATAAATGATAATAATTGATTAAATGCAATGGATAGCCGGGAAATATGCCGGTCCCCGAAAATACGAGATTGATTGCATTATTCGAACCGCGTCTTATTCCCAGAATGCAGATCTGAATGGACACGATATGTAGATTGTCTTTCAATGTTTACGGTAAGATTAAGGAAAAAGTCCCAATTGACATACAATGCTATATACATATAAATATAAACACATATTGATAAATTAAGTACGTATAATAATTGCTGAGAAGTCCATGGACACGTGCCTAGTCTGAGGCCCCGTCTCATGCCTGCAAAGTATAATGTTTTCCCTGAACTCAGAATTTCTTGTTATGAATTCGATGCTGTTTACCTATGTTTCCTAATGAGGAAAGTCCGGAAACTCGAAAAATTATAAAAATGTTGTTTACACAGAAAAGATATTAAACAATCGCGGGACGTCGATGTGCAGGAATGAAACGGATCCTTAATGTATCCACACTTTTGTATTTTTAATTTACGTAAATCCTCGTATTTTGTATTTAATGTAACTATCGAGAAGGCAATTTCGATCATTTAAATTTTAATTGCTCGATCTAACCTCCCGTCTTCGCATTAATTTTATGAGTACTAGAGAAAATGCGTCGCCGAAGCTGTCGATACGTGATTTATGTGCGTGGGTTTTAAGATATTCAAACCCACGTTATTCACGTTGTAAAATGTTTTTCTGCTGCACAGTTATTTTTAAGTATATAAATTTCTACGATCATTTATCATCGATACAAATTCCGATAGATCATAATAATGATGGTCCCGGTTGATTATTAACGGCTTTTCGTATGTATCATTTTATCAGTTGACCTTGACGAATCTTGACGAATGGTTAAGCTATTTCATGTTGTCTCAATTCTCTCATACCGTGTGTATTCCCGCTTTCTATGCTTTTACACAAATCACATATTCATAACGTTGGTATAATCCCTGTTCGATCGCGAATTTTCTACGACTCCCCTGATTAAAAAAACGCTATAGGGTTGATACATCCTACAAGGGTATATTAGTAATTATATTGAATTGCATACATTAGAGCTCAATAGTATTCTTGCGATAGCATTAGTGTTTTTTCCGTCAGTGTTGGCCGCAATGAAAAAGGTGTGTTGCGTCCTGTATATCCTATTATGATTTCACGTATAATGCACGAAACGCATCGTATTATACCACAGTCGTAGCTTGTGTATCACTCGCTACTCACAGATAATAGATAATATTTGTAGAATTGTACCTAACAATAAAATGTTAAGTTGTATAAAGAAATCAGGTCTTTTTCAATACGTTAGCCCTTCTTTCCCGCATAATTCGATTCGCCACATCGCCGATCTAATACATTTGTTACTCCGCAAACATTGTCGTACATGCTGTTTTTTCTTTATATTTTTTATGTGCACAAATCTTGTCTATGAGATTTCGATTGTGCACATCGCCTGCGGCACGGCATAGCTTGCCGTGATTGCTCACGGCGCATTTATTAGACACCCCAATAATCCACAGATGGTATTACGCTTTATATATTCTGTGTTGCCGACCACGGCGCTGACATTGTTACGGGGTAAACTATTTTAAATTAATAATTTTGAATAAACCCAATTTTTAATAGATTTACCGACGTTTTTATTTAATTCGAAGTTTCCCGTTTGAATACAAAATGAATAAGACGGTCTGGCGGGTCCAGCACGGGTTTAAATAGATTTCTTATCTCTAAGAGGTTGGTAGTAGGGGAACCCAGAAGGGTAACCCGAAAATAAGGCAGTCCGATAGGTGCTGCCATACGGTGGGAGTTCGTAACTCATACGATGTGTGCAGAACAATCACGGATGGTAAGAGCGTTTGAGGGTTTAGGTATTACATTCCCCCACTTAGATTCGCCTTGCACCTGAAAGGCGCAGTTTTGCACTGTGAGTTGTACTCTCTTCTGAACGCGGGTATCGTTTTCGAAGTTCTGTGTCATGTATAGCGTCCGGATTTTCCTCTCTCACATATCGTACAGGTGACATTCTTTCTCTATTATTAATCGTATTGTGTAGACAAAATAAACTTATACAAAAGGTGGGCATACATCGAGATAACAAACCCAATATCCCACACTTATACATTATTCCTACGACGAGCATAGTCATACTTACATAACCTAAATATGATAATTTTTCCGAAGCGCTTTCTGTCCATGTTTTCGTTCGTCGATTCTGTTTTGCTTTGTTTAGAGAGTTTTCAATGTCGTCAAGGGTCAAGTTGAGGTCTTTTAATGTTTGTGGTTGAATCTCATTCTGCAGAGGTATCATCTCGTCTTTTAATATGCGGAGGTCAGTGGTGTCAAAAGAAAAATCTACCGTCTTGTTATACCTAATGCCTTTGCGGATTTCGATAGAGTGATACAATTTCATTACAGCTCCGTTGATGTGAATTATACAGTCGCTTGTGGAAGTGATGAGAGTAGAATCGTTTACGGTGAATCTCGAGGACTTCCTGTTACAAAGGATCTGTACCTCAGTGACTTTGCTTGGAATAATTATGTATCCTTTTCTGTCAGTAAGCGGTATGTATGTCAATGTTTTTATAAAGAATGGTGATATTTTACATTGTCTAATAGAATTTTCTTGATTTTTCAGAATCGATGTTTCACAATTAGCGGTTTCGGCAAGGAGATACGTCGGTTGTTCTCGCTTACAAATGTAGTGTGACAATATTGTTTTACACTTATTAATTTGTCCTTTTTCTATAGGGATATACGAGACAATAGGAGTGCTTAACAGAAGATATTCGTTTTCTGGTATTATACCTTGGACATTTCCATTGATTTTGTAAGGTATGGGGATGAGTCTAGTTAGCTTCCAATCTTCTGGTTCAAGAAGTGGAATTCTTAGAACATATATTAAATGCATTTGTTCAACTCGTATAGCTTCTTCAGAAATGTCTATTATGTATCGGTAGTTTGTCTCGGTATTGTCAATAGGATAACGGATGTGATAGGTTTCTTCAAATTCTGCTATGCTATTCTTTAAAATACTAGGAGTGAGGAGTTGAGAGTGGATTATTCCATGTTTTCCGTTATTTACGGCGTCGAGTATCATGTTCATATCAGTGTTCAATTCATCTAAGATGAGGGTAAAAATAGTCAATTGGTTAGATAAGAAGATATCTATTGTTTGGTTGTTTGCAATCTTTATAAATTGCTTGTAATTTTTGAGGTTATTTCTGCTTTGTTCAGCTAGTGCAGCGAGTATGAGGGTCTCTGAATTTAGAACAGTTTTAATGATTTTTGTTTGATTGAAGATAGTGTTAGCAAGTATTGCATTGTCTTCATATTGTCTGTCGAATTCTTGATTTATGTAGTCCAGGTCGCTCTGATCTAAAGTTCCAAACAGTGAATTGGATACTCTTCCAATAACGTTGATGATTCCTCTCTTTATTCGGAATGGAGTACTGTGCAATACGTTTCGAAGGATATTTCGCAAGGTATTGAGCCGTCCAAGTCGTCCCCTAAGGATTTTTATTTCAAATTCCTCGGCACAATGTATACATGCTCGATCTATGTCCTTGATTATGTTGAAGAGCTTAACGTATCGTTCATGGATTTGGCTCGTGTCAATTTCTATGACCAGTTTCCATTCTTCGTGATAGATTGGTGCTGTTCCGATGTACTCTGAGTATATTGTTGTGCCTTTAAGCGAAGTAGTTGTGAATTCGTTCTCAGCGGTAGTGAATAGGAATAGCAAGAGCACCAGGCTGGCAGTATTCATCCTAAAACGAGGGGTTAGCGCTTAAAATATGGTTTCAGTCGATTGACGTGTACAGTCGCTTCTTTATCTTTGCCTAGTATTGTGTAATTATTGTTTGATAATTCAGAAGTGATCTCGAAGGGCCCAGTCCATTCGGTGGAAAGTTTGTTTTGGTTATGGTCGTTGTGAATCAATACTTTATCACCTGGTTTAAAGACTGGCATCGTTTTAGCTATTTTAGAATCGTGTACTTCCTTATGTTTAGCTTTTGCTTGTAGCAACCGATTTCTTGCCCGTTCTAAGTAATGGTTATGTCGTCTTTTCCAAGCATTAACGAGTTCGTGATGAGTGAGGAGAGTCGTTGTTCCTAAGATAGAAGGTAAATTAGCTTGTCGTCCGAAGGTGAGCTCGAAAGGCGTTTGGTCGAGGCTTTCGTGTTTTGAGGTATTGTAGGCCAATGTTATAAATTTTTAATTTTCATCCCAATCAGTAGCATCTTTGTCCATCGTTGTTTTGATAAGATCTTTTACTACAGCGTGTGCTCTTTCGAGCGATCCGTTTCCTTGTGGGTGAAATGCTGTTGTTTTCACGTGCTGAATTTGAAAAAGATTCTCAAAGTCTTGCATGAGGTTCGAGGTGAAATTAGCACCTTGATCAGTGAGAATACTTTTTGGTGAACCGAATATATAGATGAAGTGTTCAAATAGTTGTTCGATAATAGTTTCGCTGTCTGTTTTGGATAAATGTATTAACATCAAATACTTTGTTAGGGTGTCTTGGATGCTTAAGATGTACTTGTTATCTTTCCTGGAGACAGGTAGCGGTCCAAAGATATCCATTGCTATCTTGTCGTTTGGTTCAAGTGCGGTATCCGGGACTATTGCTTCTGAGCGTGGTCGTATGCGTGTTCATTTCTGTCGTTGGCAAATATCGCAGGTTTTAATAAATTCTATTATGTCCTCTTCAATTCCTTTCCACTGTGCGATTTTCTTGATTCTGTCGAGGGTTTTGTTTTCTCCAAAGTGTTGGCTAGCAGGAGAACCATGTGCTTCTTGAACGATCTTATGTTTTTCCTCTGTTGTCAGTTCTGTTTTGTCCGTATCGCAAATCATTAATTTGTAGTCTGGAATTATCTCTTGTGATATCAAGTCACAGATCTGTCGTAATCGAAGTTTTTCTACTCTTGTGAATAGTGGATCACAAAAATGAAATCGTATTATTGTCACTTTCTGCGACAATGTGTTCATTGCGAGGTTGGTTAAGATTCTTAGCCATTGTTGTTCATCATAGCTCGGTAGAAGGGTTTCATTGTCTGTGAACCTCGCTGGTGTTTTGATTATTTTTCTCCAAGTGTTTCCAACAGCATTCGGTTTGACTATATACTTAGCAGGTAATTGGTTGTTTGAAGTCCATTGCCTGTACCGTCCAAGTAGAGCAGTGGATTGATCCTCGTCTGGGTCTTCTGCGGTGGTTACAAAAACCCGAGATAGAGCGTCGGCTGCTTGATTTTCAGAGCCTTTCTTGTATTCGATTTTGTAATCGTATTCTTCCAGCCGAAGCCTCCATCGTAGCAATCGTGAAGATTGATCTTTGACATTAACGAGCCATTGTAGTGCTTTGTGATCCGTACGAATTGTAAATTTTCGACCTAGTAAATATTGTCGAAGTCTTTTACAGGCCCAAACTACAGCAAGTAATTCCTTCTCCGATGTATTGTAGTTTACCTCAGGCTTGTTAAGTGTTCTATAAATGTAACAGCATGGGTGACCGTCTTGTGATAACACAGCACCGAGTCCCACGTTGGAAGCGTCTGTAGTTAGCGTGAATTCTTTTGTGTAGTCTGGGTATTTCAGCACTAGTGCTGAACATAGCATGTCTTTTAAGGTGTCGAGGGATTTTTTACAGTTCGGAGTCCAGTTGAAAACGTGATCTTTCTTCGTTAAATCGGTGAGGGGTTTTGCAATCGTAGAAAAACCTTTCATAAATTTTCGATAATATCCAGCGAGACCCAAGAATGATTTAACTTCCGTAGGCGTCGTCGGAGTTTTGAAGTTTCTTACAGCTTCCAGTTTGCTCGTATTTGGTTTCACCCCTTCGGCAGTGATCACATGTCCGAGATATTGGAGTTCGGGTTTGAGAAACTCGCATTTGTCAGGCTGAAGTTTTAATCCTGTCTGTTTGAGTCGTTCGAATAAAATTACTAAATTTTCATTGTGTTCTTTTAGTGATGATCCGAATACGATGATGTCGTCGAGATAAACTAAACAAAGCTTTCCCACTAATCCTCCGAGAGGGGTATCCATCATTCGCTGAAAGGTGGCAGGAGAATTCTTCAACCCAAACGGCATCCGCTCGTACTCGAAGTGTCCCTCTGGTGTGGAAAACGCTGTGTATTTTTTCGACGATTCTTCCATAGGAATTTGGTGGAATCCAGAGCTCAAGTATAAGGCCGAAAAAAACTTTGCTTTTCCCAAATGATCTAGGATGTCGTCGATTACTGGTAAAGGGTAAGCATCTTGATCTGTTTTGTCATTCAATTTTCGAAAGTCGACTACAATTCTCCATTTTTTTCCAGAGGCATCGTCCTTCGGTACGACCCATATCGGTGAATTGTATGACGATTTTGATTACTTAATTACACGTTTGTTGAGCATCTGTGCCATTTGACGCGAGATTTCGGCTTTATGACATTCTGGTGGGCGGTAGGATGCGTTGTTTATAGGCCTTTTGTCTGTTAAAACTATTTGATGATGTGCAAGGTTAGTGCACGGGAGCGGATCTCCTTCCAATGCGAAGATTTCGTGATACCCTTGAATAATTCTGGATATTGCTTCTCGGTGTTGAAGTTCAACGTGATCCAGTTTTGTGTTATTTTTCAAGAGCTGCAGTCTCTCGTTTAGTTCGTTCGGAGTAATCGTGAGTACTCTTTCCGTTGGAACGTGCGCAGGAGTTCCTTCTATATGCCCCAAGGTTATTGTTCTCGGTATGTTTTTTTCGTTGTAGATGGGAATTTTTATTTCTCCATCCTGTTGTTACGTCCTGATCAGCTTTTTCCTGCATCTACGGTAAAGGAGATTTCTCTCCCTATTACGCGTTTATCGCATGTGACGCTTTACCAGAACAGTGCCCCTTTTGAATCTAACCTTTCGGAAAATTATTCAGGGATGGGCTGAGTCTGCATGTCGAAAAGAATATAGCTCGATGATCTTATAAGGTGTCCATCACGTTCAAAATATTATGATTCCTCACTTGACCCTGACACACCGTAGCAAGGCTGTGTAACTAGATCCCTCACGGTCGCGCAATGCTGCCCGCCACCGACTGAAGGCCAGCGTTATCTCCAAACGTTGAGTTCATTGCTCTATACCCTGGGTCTCTCGAAAAAGGATCGAAGATCTCGACTTTTAAATTCAAACTATGATTTATCGAAACTATGATTTATTGAAACCCTGATTATTGATTGATAATGATTCGAGATAGTTAATTAACATCCGGTGAAATAACAAAAGAATAAAATCTCAAAATGACCGATGAGATAAAATGAATTGAAATTAAATAATTCGACAAGTTCCTCAAATGTTCAAGATAATTAATTGTTGGTCAATGGAATAAGTTATTCAAGGACGATCGTTGAAATAAAATAAATGATTTGAATTTAAATAATTCGATGACTTACGGTGATTGTCAATGAATGACTCTTATGAATGGAATGATCGAAAATGGATGAAAGATGTTGATTCCGAATTCCTCCTTCCTTCCTTCCTTCTTTCTTTCAGGGAAAGTCGATTTATCAACGATGAATGATGAGATGGACGAGTAAATACTGATATCGAAATATGCAGGATGATGAAATAACTTTTCGTTGAACTCCAATTTATTTATCCGTCGAAAATTTAGAATATTTATTTGATTGTTAACTCCAGAATTCAGACTCCGAAACTATATTGAAATTTTAACTGTGTTGATACAATACTCCGTGAGAAGTCAAAGACTTCTAGACAATAATTAGTTTTCCGCGGATAATAACTGTAGATGTATGCGTCGGATGACTGGTTCCGGCCCGCGAAAGACAACTGTCACGAAGAGGTAGAGGTATGTCGCCCGCAAGACTGTCGCGAAGAGGTGAGATATGTCACCCGCAAGACTGTGTCGAAAGACTGTCCTGCCGCCCTTGGAAGTGCCTCTTTTATTGTTTTGATCGGGGGCACCCGCGCCTCCAAGCTGCCCGTTGCATCAGCCGCCCCCTTCTTCGGTCAATATCGATCGGTTTTAGCGTCTTCCGCAGCTTATTTTAATAATTTCAGAATTCCGGTCTTCACAATGATTTTCGTGATAAACAAATTACTCCGACAATCTTAGATTTAAACAACAAGAATTCACAAATTTGAACGAAGTTTCTACGATTTTCCTATCCAAAGTTATACACCCGATTATTCAAACTACTCCAAATATTGCTTATAAATTCCTGTTTTTCAACGGATAATTATTTAATGTCTCTAAATATTTTTCTCGGATGATAATAATTAATTCTCTGCTACTGACTATTTTATTTGACTATTCTAGTGATAGTAAACTATGATTTTAATGTGTTAATTAATTTCCCCGATGATAATAATAATACATAATAATAAGTCATAAATGTTTATGACAACTTTATATTAACGATTTGACCCAAACTTCGTTTCATTCGTGATTTTATTAGATAATTGATTCATTCATTATTTTCTAGCGAAATCTCCACATTTGGTATATTCCGATGTTGTTTATATCAAAAACAATTAAATATACTTTAAATAATATTTTGAATAATTATGCCCTGAGAGGTGCTGCACTCGTTAGCGCCGACGGTCATTTTGCCAATCAGCCGCCTCGAGACAGTCACACGGATTCTCTGGCTGTACCGTTGTGTGCGTATGTGCGTTGCTCCGCGCTATGTATTGGAGCGATAAGGCTCCGTCTCCCGACGCATTTAGCTAAGGATTCGGATTGCCCTTTCCGGTCTCAATTAAAACAATGAGATCTTCAGGTAGCCTAAGGTATGCTCGCTGCCGATGATACCTGTCCAGCAACCTGAATATACCCCTTGCGATATTTTTTTAGTTACTCAATTGTTGCTATGCCAATCACTGAATTGAATCATTCAGTGCTGGCTGACGCATAATTAATAATCGTGTTATAATTTTTCTATGGATTTTCTATGACTTTCCTGACTATTATTTTATTTCCAAATTTGTGGATTTTCAGCCGGTTGCGTCAGTGAATTTTTTTGGTAAAATTCACCGGACGTAACACTGTACATGATATATGGCATCAGGTACCTCTTTAATATTCTCGATAAGAAGATCACCTGATTGCTGTGCTACTTGTATTGTGATTCTGGCCACGCTATTAGCCGGTACATAGATTTCGTTCGTCTGACGAGAATATTTTTTGTCGTCAAGTTTCAATACGTCCTTGGTCAGACAAAAGTCATACGCATGTAGAAAAGGTAGACCTATTAATCCATCCTCAGGCATTGGAAAGTTGTCTGGAACTATGTGGAATGAGTATCGTTTCCCTTGGACGTATAAGTTTGTCATTTCTTCGGTTTCGTGTTTATCTCTTCCCATGATGAAAGTTCCTGTTTCTTTTCGTACTCGATGTTCTGGAGATATCAGTCCTTTCTTGATCAAGTTAATCGAAGATCCACTATCCGTTAACAATTTTCCTGTTCTGATTGTTCCCCACTATCGGATTGCAACTGATTGCAATCTTTCAAATACTGCTGATACTATATCTCCTCTTGGTAGATCGATTCGTCCTTCTCCTGTGTTGTGGAATTTTTTTCGTTCGGTTCGGTGTCTATCATTCGCACCTGGTTGTTCTGCGGTGGTCTTTTGGGGCTGTTGACCTGTTGAAAATTTGGATTCTGGCGTTTCTTTATGAAACTGTCTTCTTCTTTATGGCCGATGCGATTGCAATGGTTGCAGTGTAGCTTCATTCGACCCGCCAAGGGCATAGAATGATTAGGCGTGCGTAAAGTAGAAATAGTAGAGTTTCCAGTTTGACTACGCGATTGCGTTCTTTGTTGGTCAGAGCGTGAGAGAGCGCGTCCTTTACTTTGTTGTTTCTCTCTGATCCAGCATTCAGTTTCGAGCGCTTCTTGGTATGCGGCGTTGACGTCCCCTGGTCGTTGAGTACGCACTTGAGATCCGATTTCGTCGCGTAGATTCATAACATATCGTTTAGTCGCTGACTTTTCCTCGATTTCCATGGCAATAGCGCGGTGTCGTGAGCCGGAGTGCTCTCCTTGGATAGCGTATTTTAATTCGTTAAGCTGTTGACGAAAACGTAGCGTATATCCCTACACCGATTCTGTTGGCTGTTGACGAATGTTGTCGAGTCGTGAGCGAGCAGTTTCAACAGACGTTGTTATTGCTACGTTCTTTGTTAGAGCGTCATAAAGTTCTTCATAAGATCGGATGCGTATGTACCTAATTGCACGTTTTGCGTTGTCGAGGATTTTTCCAGCTAGTATGAAATCAAGTAAGAGATCAGGTTGAGAACATCGATTCTTTGCTGGTTTTACGATGCGGATGAAATCTTTGGTTCCAACATCGTCTTTTCCTCTAAGTGGTTCGATGGTGCGTATCAGTTCTTTAGCTTGGAATTTAGTGTTGTTTATTTCCGGTGGATGATGAGTTCGAACTGTTTGTATATGTGACTGATCGTCCGAGCCGCGATCCGATAGCGAAGGGGCATGGGTACTTGAGAGTCGTCGAGTCCTTTGTCGATCTCGATTTTCTGGAATGTGAGGTGGGTCTGAGTGTGCTTGGCTCAAATTCGTTTCCAAAATATCGTCGTCACTTTCGTATTCGTCCTCTGTGGCGAGCATTTTCATGTGTTTAGCAAGTTGTTTAATATGACATTGACAGTTGTTTAATTGACATTTTTGGAGAGGTATGAGGCGAAGTCTGTAAATTGTCAGTAACGTCTTTGTCTGTGTCTATGTCGCTATCGCTTTCTTCTGAAGTATAATGCTGATCACAAATTCTATACAGGTAAAAAGCCAGTGTTTACGCTGGTTCAAAAATTATAATATATACATATATATATATATACTTTGTGTTCTTATACTATCATGCGGGTGTAACGGGTGTCATAACGCTACGCGGTTGACCGTAGGAATTATTATGTTGGACCGTGGTTGATGATAGTCTTGCCTCCGGCCTTTATTTTGTTTAGCTTTGTTATTGAGAGGAAAATTGCTACAAACTTGCCCAATAATTCAGAGTAGAGTTTCGATTTTTATTGACGAAGGATATGGATTCGCGGATCCAGTCCTACGGGTCGAATTCTTATTCTTACGTGATAATAAATGTTGCGTCGAAGCTGGGCGATGTCCTGATGCACCGTGGTAGCGTGGTACCTCGGAGTCGTCTCAAGGCTGCTTCTGGGATGATCAAAGTCCGTAGACAGGATGTCCGTGTTGCAAGCTCTGCTTGGTGACATCTTTACTTTCTTCAATAATTGTCAGCGCGACGTTCAGGGATCAGTTTATTAATCTGATGTAACGTGGCTGAACTTCGAAAACCTTTCGTAATAACGGTTACTAAATTCGCCGTAGAGATTTTCGAAAATATGTTTTACTAATGGTCGTTGCCGTGTGATTACAGGAGTCCGTGGAATTCCTTGGTTCGTCACAAAGATAGTCTTCTTTTGATCGCAATCGTTAAATGACTATCCTGGCAGGATCGCCAAAATTTGTTACGGGGTAAACTATTTTAAATTCATAATTTTGAATAAACCCAATTTTTAATAGATTTACCGACGTTTTTATTTAATACGAAGTTTCCCGTTTGAATACAAAATGAATTAGACGGTCTGGCGGGTCCAGCACGGGTTTAAATAGATTTCTTATCTCTAAGAGGTTGGTAGTAGGGGAACCCAGAAGGGAACCCGAAAATAAGGCAGTCCGATAGGTGCTGCCATACGGTGGGAGTTCGTAACTCATACGATGTGTGCAGAACAATCACGGATGGTAAGAGCGTTTGAGGGTTTAGGCATTACAATGTTGTAAAGAGCGTTTGAGGGTTTAGGTATTACAATGTTGTAATACCTATACCCTCAAACGCTCTTACCATCCGTGATTGTTCTGCACACATCGTATGAGTTACGAACTCCCACCGTATGGCAGCACATATCGGACTGCCTTATTTTCGGGTTCCCCTTCTGGGTTCCCCTAGTACCAACCTCTTAGAGATAAGAAATCTATTTAAATAAAAACTTCGTATTAAATAAAAACGTCGGTAAATCTATTAAAAATTGGGTTTATTCAAAATTATTAATTTAAAATAGTTTACCCCGTAACAAATTTTGGCGATCCTGCCAGGATAGTCATTTAACGATTACGATCAAAAGAAGACTATCTTATAAGAATTCGACCCGTAGGACTGGACCCGCGAATCCATATCCTTCGTCAATAAAAATCGAAACTCTACTCTGAATTATTGGGCAAGTTTGTAGCAACTTTCCTCTCAATAACAGAGCTAAACAAAATAAAGGCCGGAGGCAAGACTATCATCAACCACGGTCCAACATAATAATTCCTACGGTCAACCGCGTCGCGTTATGACACCCGTTACACCCGCACGATAGTATAAGAACACAAAGTATATATATATTCTGACGCGGTATTTTTCGGTCGCGTCCCAGATCCTCGTGAACTACGAGTTTTGGGCGAGCACACGGGGCCTATCGTGTCGCTAAGAGTCTCAGGCGATCTCACGGGCGAAAATTATTGTAGAAATGAGAGACTAATTCCCCAGGGATTTATTTTTATTATTTTTCCGGACCATCTGGAGCGGAGCTGACCATTGCTACGGACTGTTGACGGCATGGCTTTAACCCTTTCACCTGCTTGCACGCTTCCGCTTTGGCTTTCTATCTACGCTGCACTGTCTTGGGCGCGGGATTTCCGTGGGTCGCAGCCTGGCGGATGCAGTCAATGGGTACCAGCGGCACCGCCGATCCGACGGAAGACACCGAGCTTCGATGCGCGACCCATATAGCCGATAAGCAGCGAATTCGAATATAGGTCGCGCGCGTCGATTAGTTGCGCGAGGTAGGCATTGTCGGGAGAGGCGCCAGGTCCCGGACACCGGATAGAAATCGGGAAAAGTGGGGAGCGAGCGAGACGGCGAGCACGACTCCGAAAATTATGTCGGGACTCTCTTCTGTGAAGCGACGACGATAAGACGTGTGTGCTCGCCGTATAAATTTATTCGTGCCATCTCGTGTGGGAATTCGGACATCTGCTCGCGGAGCGAGACGCAGGATCCAATTTCTTTTTGAGCCGATCCGCGAATTATTCTGTTCCGGTTACTTTGGAAGGACGGAGGCAATCGGTACCGGCAGGGATTAATCCGGACTCCATCCGATTTTGCGGTAAGACTTTTGACTTCGGTGTATAAGTGTCGGACACGCGGCTTATTATCGGTTTGCGCGCAGTATATCGAGCGGGCCCGCGACTCGATCGCGGCGTGGAGTTCCGTCCCGGGCAAAACTCATGCTTATGTTTCCGTCGAACGTTTATCTATTTTCTTGTTTAATTTTTATTATTTATTTTCGTGTCTAATTTTTCTTGGGGAATTTTCTATATTTCTTTTCGCTGTATTTCGGGGATCATAAGTGCCGGGAATTGGACGGCCTCTCGCCGCACCGGTACCGTAACATTGGAGAGATCGCCTGCGCGAAATTTATGTAGAGCGGAGGAGAGTGCGTGTGTGTGAGTTTCGCGGCGTGCGGGTTTCGGGCTCGCGCGGGCTAGTAAACGTAGGCCTTATTTCGCGACTGAGGGCGTCGAAAAGGCATCGCGATAAAAATTCACGGGTCTCGGGACCGCCGCCGAAAGTTGTTCATTGTTTGTGGGTCATTTCGTTGCGTTTTTCCGAATTTTCGTCAGGTACCGTTCCGGAAGCGTTCGCCTGCACGCCGGGATTGTGTGTGAGTGTGCGTGGCGGAACATCGCCCTTCGCGCGACGGCGACGATCGGACGAGCGGTACAGTCCGGCCGATAATTACAATTAGTAGGGGAGTTAGGCCTGGCCCGTTATCTTTTTCTTAAACTTTTTCTTGGTATTGTTTTATAATTTATTTTCTCATTATTTCTGTTCATATGATTTCTTTTATTTTTCCGAATATATTGAGGCACGATCTTTTTATTATTTAACCTTTTATTATTTTTCTTTCTTCTATCGGGCCAGTATTGTTTTGTAACGCGTAGAATATTCAAACCGGTGAACTGAGTAGCTGGGGCGAATCTAGTAGGGACGAATTTTGTACGCGGGTTTGTTGTGGTGATTATAATAAATCGAGTGGCTTCGGCCGGACATTTTCAAGCGATTTATGTAGCATTTTGTGTTCGGTTTTTGGGTGCAAATTTTCACCGCCCTCACCCCTCTACCCTCGCCTAGCTGTAGCTGCCGGAGCAGTGAGAGCGCGTGTTTTTTCCAAGGACATCGGTACCGACCGTGCCGATTAAGCAGGTAATCGGCTGGCGCCCTATCAAATAATAAAAACGGTCGAGAGACACGCCGTTGGTGGCCGAGTACGATCTTTGGGAGTTCGGGAAAAGTTGGCGGTCACAATATGTATATATTATAAGTTTTGAACCAGCGTAAACACTGGATTTTTACCAGTATAGAATTTGTGATCAGCATTATACTTCAGAAGAAAGCAACAGCGACATAGACACAGGAAAAGACGTTACTGACAATTTACAGCCTTCGCCTCATACCTCTCCAAAAATATCAAGAACGCCATCTCCCAGTAGAAATTCGATAACAGAAAATCCTATCCTCCGCGAAATTTTAGATTCCATTAAAGCTCAGCAAGTTCTCGCAGAAGAAAGATATCAACTAATTACCGAAAAATTGACGATAACTGAACAACGCTTCATAACAGCAAATGAAGAAAATTTTAAGCGGTTGAGAGATATTAAACAACTTGCTAAACACATGAAAATGCTCGCCACAGAGGACGAAGACGAAAGTGACGACGATATTTTGGAGACGAATTTGAGCCAAGCACAGTCAGACCCAGCTCACATTCCAGAAAATCGAGATCGACAAAGGACTCGACGACTCTCAAGTACCCATGGCTCTTCGCTATCGGATCGCGGCTCGGACGATGAGTCACATATACAAACAGTTCGAACTCAGCATCCACCGGAAATAAACAACACTAAATTCCAAGCTAAAGAACTGATACGCACCATCGAACCACTTAGAGGAAAAGACGATGTTGGAACCAAAGATTCCATCCGCATCGTAAAACGAGCAAAGAATCGATGTTCTCAACCTGATCTCTTACTTGATTTCATACTAGCTGAAAAAATCCTCGACAACGCAAAACGTGCAATTAGGTACATACGCATCCGATCTTATGAAGAACTTTATGACGCTCTAACAAAGAACGTAGCAATAACAACGTCTGTTGAAACTGCTCGCTCACGACTCGACAACATTCGTCAACAGCCAACAGAATCGGTGCAGGGATATACGCTACGTTTTCGTCAACAGCTTAACGAATTAAAATACGCTATCCAAGGAGAGCACTCCGGCTCACGACACCGCGCTATTGCCATGGAAATCGGATCTCAAGTGCGTACTCAACGACCAGGGGACGTCAACGCCGCATACCAAGAAGCGCTCGAAACTGAATGCTGGATCAGAGAGAAACAACAAAGTAAAGGACGCGCTCTCTCACGCTCCGACCAACAAAGAACGCAATCGCGTAGTCAAACTGGAAACTCTAATATTTCTACTTTACGCACGCCTAATCATTCTATGCCCTTGGCGGATCGAATGAAGCTACACTGCAATCATTGCAATCGCATCGGCCATAAAGAAGAAGACTGTTTCATAAAGAAACGCCAGAATCCAAATTTTCAACAGGTCAACAGCCCCATAAGACCACCGCAGAACAACCAGGTGCGAATGATAGACACCGAACCGAACGAAAAAGATTCCACAACACAGGAGAAGGACGAATCGATCGACCAAAAGGAGATAGAGTATTAGCAGTATTTGGAAGATTGCAATCAGTTGCAATCCGATTGTGGGGAACAATCAGAACAGGAAAATTGTTAACGGATAGTGGATCTTCGATTAACTTGATTAAGAAAGGACTGATTTCTCCAGAACATCGAGTACGAAAAGAAACAGGAACTTTCATCATGGGAAGAGATAAACACGAAACCGAAGAAATGACAAACTTATACTTCCAAGGGAAACGACACTCATTCCACATAGTTCCAGACAACTTTCCAATGCCTGAGGATGGATTAATAGGTCTACCTTTTCTACATGCGTATGACTTTTGTTTGACCAAGGACGTATTGAAACTTGACGACAAAAAATATTCTCTTCAGACGAACGAAATCTATGTACCGGCTAATAGCGTGGCCAGAATCACAGTACAAGTAGCACAGCAATCAGGTGATCTTCTTATCAAGAATATTAAAGAGGTACCTGATGCCATATATCATGTACAGGATGGAGAAATAAAAATTCCCATCTACAACGGAAAAAACATACCGATAACAATAACCTTGGGGCATATAGAAGGAACTCCTGTGCACGTTCCAACGGAAAGAGTACTCACGATTACTCCGAACGAACTAAACGAGAGACTGCAGCTCTTGAAAAATAACACAAGACTGGATCACGTTGAACTTCAACACCGAGAAGCAATATCCAGAATTATTCAAGGGTATCACGAAATCTTCGCATTGGAAGGAGATCCGCTCCCGTGCACTAACCTTGCACATCATCAAATAGTTTTAACAGACAAAAGGCCTATAAACAACGCATCCTACCGCCCACCAGAATGTCATAAAGCCGAAATCTCGCGTCAAATGGCAGAGATGCTCAACAAACGTGTAATTAAGTATTCAAAATCGCCATACAATTCACCGATATGGGTCGTACCGAAGAAGGACGATGCTTCTGGAAAAAAAAAATGGAGAATTGTAGTCGACTTTCGAAAATTGAATGACAAAACAGATCAAGACGCTTACCCTTTACCAGTAATCGACGACATCCTGGATCATTTGGGAAAAGCAACGTTTTTTTCGGCCTTAGACTTGAGCTCTGGATTCCACCAAATTCCTATGGAAGAATCGTCGAAAAAATACACAGCGTTTTCCACACCAGAGGGACACTTCGAGTACGAGCGGATGCCGTTTGGGTTGAAGAATTCTCCTGCCACCTTTCAGCGAATGATGGATACTGCTCTCAGAGGATTAGTGGGAAAGCTCTGTTTTGTTTACCTCGACGACATCATCGTATTCGGATCATCACTAAAAGAACACAATGAAAATTTAGTAATTTTATTCGAACGACTCAAACAGACAGGATTAAAACTTCAGCCTGACAAATGCGAGTTTCTCAAACCCGAACTCGAATATCTCGGACATGTGATCACTGCCGAAGGGGTGAAACCAAATACGAGCACACTGGAAGCTGTAAGAAACTTCAAAACTCCGACGACGCCTACGGAAGTTAAATCATTCCTGGGTCTCGCTGGATATTATCGAAAATTTATGAAAGGCTTTTCTACAATTGCAAAACCCCTCACCGATTTAACGAAGAAAGATCACGTTTTCAACTGGACTCCGAACTGTAAAAAATCCCTCGACACCTTAAAAGACATGCTATGTTCAGCACCAGTGCTGAAATACCCAGACTACACAAAAGAATTCACGCTAACTACAGACGCTTCCAACGTGGGACTCGGTGCTGTGTTATCCCAAGACGGTCACCCATGCTGTTACATTTCTAGAACACTTAACAAGCCTGAGGTAAACTACAATACATCGGAGAAGGAATTACTTGCTATAGTTTGGGCCTGTAAAAGACTTCGACAATATCTACTAGGTCGAAAATTTACAATTCGTACGGATCACAAAGCACTACAATGGCTCGTTAATGTCAAAGATCAATCTTCACGATTGCTACGACCGAGGCTTCGGCTGGAAGAATACGATTACAAAATCGAATACAAGAAAGGCTCTGAAAATCAAGCAGCTGACGCTCTATCTCGGGTTTTTGTAACCACCGCAGAAGACCCAGACGAGGATCAATCCACTGCTCTACTTGGACGGTACAGGCAATGGACTTCAAACAATCAATTACCTGCTAAGTATATAGTCAAACCGAATGCTGTTGGAAACACTTGGAGAAAAATAATCAAAACACCAGAGAGGTTGACAGACAATGAAACCCTTCTACCGAGCTATGATGAACAACAATGGCTAAGAATCTTAACCAACCTCGCAATGAACACATTGTCGCAGAAAGTGACAATAATACGATTTCATTTTTGTGATCCACTATTCACAAGAGTAGAAAAACTTCGATTACGACAGATCTGTGACTTTATATCACAAGAGATAATTCCAGACTACAAATTAATGATTTGCGATACGGACAAAACAGAACTGACAACAGAGGAAAAAAATAAGATCATTCAAGAAGCACATGGTTCTCCAGCTAGCCAACACTTTGGAGAAAACAAAACCCTCGACAGAATCAAGAAAATCGCACAGTGGAAAGGAATTGAAGGGGACATAATAGAATTTATTAAAACCTGCGACATTTGCCAACGACAGAAATTAACACGCATACGACCACGCTCAGAAGCAATAGTCCCGGATACCGCACTTGAACCGAACGACAAGATAGCAATGGATATCTTTGGACCGCTACCTGTCTCCAGGAAAGATAACAAGTACATCTTAAGCATCCAAGACACCCTAACAAAGTATTTGATGTTAATACCTTTATCCAAAACAGACAGCGAAACTATTATCGAACAACTATTTGAACACTTCATCTATATATTCGGTTCACCAAAAAGTATTCTCACTGATCAAGGTGCTAATTTCATCTCGAACCTGATGCAAGACTTTGAGAATCTGTTTCAAATTCAGCACGTTTTCACGTGGTGAATGCTGTTGTTTTCACAACAGCATTTCACCCACAAGGAAACGGATCGCTCGAAAGAGCACACGCTGTAGTAAAAGATCTTATCAAAACAACGATGGACAAAGATGCTACTGATTGGGATGAAAATTAAAAATTTATAACATTGGCCTACAATACCTCAAAACACGAAAGCCTCGACCAAACGCCTTTCGAGCTCACCTTCGGACGACAAGCTAATTTACCTTCTATCTTAGGAAAAACGACTCTCCTCACTCATCACGAACTCGTTAATGCTTGGAAAAGACGACATAACCATTATTTAGAACGGGCAAGAAATCGGTTGCTACAAGCAAAAGCTAAACATAAGGAAGTACACGATTCTAAAATAGCTAAAACCATGCCAGTCTTTAAACCAGGTGATAAAGTATTGATTCACAACGACCATAAACAAAACAAAATTTCCACCGAATGGACTGGGCACTTCGAGATCACTTCTGAATTATCAAACAATAATTACACAATACTAGGCAATGATAAAGAAGCGACTGTACACGTCAATCGACTGAAACCATATTTTAAGCGCTAACCCCTCGTTTCAGGATGAATACTGCCAGCCTGGTGCTCTTGCTATTCCTATTCTCTACCGCTGAGAGCGAATTCACAACTACTTCGCTTAAAGGCACGACAATATACTCAGAGTACATCGGAACAGCACAAATCTATCACGAAGAATGGAAACTTGTCATAGAAATTGACACGAGCCAAATCCATGAACGATAAGTTAAGCTCTTCGACATAATCAAGGACATAGATCGAGCATGTATACATTGTGCCGAGGAATTTGAAATAAAAATCCTTAGGGGACGACTTGGACGACTCCATACCTTGCGAAATATCCTTCGAAACGTATTGCACAGTACTCCATTCCGAATAAAGAGAGGAATCATCAACGTTATTGGAAGAGTATCCAAGGCACTGTTTGGAACTTTGGATCAGAGCGACCTGGACTACATAAATCAAGAATTCGACAGACAATATGAAGACAATGCAATACTTGCTAACACTATCTTCAATCAAACAAAAATCATTAAAACCGTCCTAAATTCAGAGACCCTCATACTCGCTGCACTAGCTGAACAAAGCAGAAATAACCTCAAAAATTACAAGCAATTTATAAAGATTGCAAACAACCAAACAATAGATATCTTCTTATCTAACCAATTGACTATTTTTACCCTCATCTTAGATGAATTGAACACTGATATGAACATGATACTCGACGCCGTAAATAACGGAAAACATGGAATAATCCACTCTCAACTCCTCACTCCTAGTATTTTAAAGAATAGCATAGCAGAATTTGAAGAAACCTATCACATCCGTTATCCTATTAAGAGACGCGGTAGCGTCTCGAGACAAGTACATTTCGACCGTCGGTCAAACAGATAGCGAGTCGCGACAAGACTCTTTTACGCGACGGAACCCGGTTTTTCATCACCCTAGGATTTTTTTTTTTCAAATTAACAGATTTTGCTTATTAAAACATTTGTATTGTAAATGCAAAATATTTGTTTATTTTTTTCTAACATTGCGAGCAAAATACAGATTGTTTTAAGGCATGTATGAATAACATTCCGACATTTTTTTCTAAATGCTCGATTTTATGTCAGTCAGTGGTCGGACTAAAATTTTTCGCACACCCTATTACGTCATCTCATCGCACACTCTACGATCGCACACCGTTCGATGATGATGAGGTGATGTGTTAAAAACGTTTCGGTCGTGTCGTTCGTGTGTAGTATTAGTGATTTCGTGAGATAATCTGCAGTGGCATATCGTGTGTTAATAATACATTTTCGATTTTAGCGAGTTAGTTACTTATATACCACGGAGATATTGAGGAGGAATTCCGAAAATGTATTATTATTTTTTTATTTAGTGCCGAAGAAATATAATAGAATAATAGTAGAATTAAGAGCCGCGTTAATGTCTTTTTTATACCGTGTTGACAAGTTAGGTTAAGGAATACAGTTTTTAACATTTTGTACATACATATTGATTTATTTTTATATATGATGAAATAAATAGTCCTAATACATTTTTATAATTTTACAATTATTTATTATTATATTATATCATAATGCAAAGGAGAGAAATAATTGCACACGTTGTCGATAGAAACTTTTTTTTATTATACACAATAACACATTGTAGTGTTGGTCACAGCACTTGTTTTTGATATTCTTCTATATATAAAATACTGTCGTTTATATATAAGTTTCTTCGGCTTTAATAATCACTGAAGCGACCAGCATCATAGTAGTCGTAGATATGCCCAGTTACATGACCACGAGCGAAGCCTCTTCGTGGCCCTTGCGCAGCTCGCCAATTGCGACGGTAGCTAAAAACGAATTAAAATAGTTATTGAAAAATATGTATTAATTTAGAATATGTATTAATTGGATTTTTCAATAGCATTGAAAATAGCCCACTCACTATTGATCTCGTACACTTTTGTTTCGTCCACCTCTGATCAGATGTTTTGGCTGCTCCGTCATCATCGCTCCAGACAACTCTCTAATGCCTCGTTCTGGTCTGGTAAGTGCTTTGTGTACTTCTTTTATGTACGGCAAGTACATTTTTTTATGTGGTGCTGCTGCTTTGCTTTTTCCAAGTCAATCTGTTCGGCTATAGCACTCTTCACCATCATTTGTTGTTCATCGTCTTCTAAGTATTTTGTTGGATTAACACTTTTTTTTCCATCTTGATCCATGCTTCTTTTTTTTCTTTTCTTCCAGATTTTGTCTTGCCGTCATCGCAATAATTTTTTTCGATTCATCGCTGTCGATACGTTTTTTAACAGTGGTGTCAATGATTTCTGCTACCATTTGTCGCATCTTCACCTCTCGTTCGAGAAATTCACGCCGCTGTTGCTCGAGCTTGCGAATGAGCTCTTCGCGTTCCTTTTTTTTTTCTTCGATCGTGCGTTGAATTTGTTTCAGATACATCTTTTGGTTATTCGGGAACTCGCCAGTTTCTAGAAATACACAAAAAAAAACATATTTATTCAAATATTGACGAGCATATACCGACTATTAAAAAAAAAAACAAACAAATATTTTTCGATTAACATGTAATCAGACGTAGATACGCCCTTCTGTTTCTTAACATTGTTATATATTTATGGGTTATTTTTTTATTTTTTTCAAACTTACCTGACATCGTGAAATTGCTGAACGTGCTGAAAACGACGACACGATGTTAGAGACAACTTTTTTTAAATTCTTTTGTGTTGCTGTTCTGTCATCAACAATAGACAAAGCCATACAGCCACGTGGTGGTAGTAGTAGTGGTGAAAAATAAATGGAGGTCGACATTTGGCGCTTTCCAGCCAACCTGGAAAATGATTGCGTTAAAATGATGAACTGATTTGATTGGTCCCTACTGTCAGATACTAGCATCATCTGACAGAATGGACGAATCAAATCGATTGTTGAATAAAAGAAGAAGAGGCTTTCGTTTCTCAATCTCTTACTCATTCCGTGCCATTACCGCATTCGTGTCTGTCACCTTTCTCTCTTTTCTCTTCCGCGTATAACCTCATTTATCTACAAATCTACGAGCAGATTTCCACGGTGATCTCTCGTTTGAATTCACGAATATGTCAGGTATATTTTTATTAATTATTAATACTTTTTTACTATCAGTAAGCATCCTCCCAGATAGACAGGCACCATGAAACGGTCGAGTTGGCGCAATATTTGCGACATGCGCTGTGCGTGTCGCAAACATTGCTCTCATTTCGTACGTTTTGTGGCGCTTGTCTATCTGGGATGTTATAAACGAAATTTCATTAAGTATATGAACAATATGTATATATGAATATGTATGTATGTTTTTTTTAAGTCACCGGCCAGGAAAAATGTAGTAAACCCGACGGCAGCCCGGAAAAAAGTAAAGCAAGTCGGGAATCGATAGCGTCGATCGATAAAAAAATTAACACCTCTGATGAAAAAAGACCAGATCTCGAAGAAGAGCTACAGGCAACAACGGAGCAAATCGAAAAAGTAAAGCAGCAGCTGATTAAGCAAGACAAAAAATTTAAGAGATGGGAAGAAAAGTTTCGGAATGATATTCCTGAAATGATCGAGACTGCCGTTACAAAACAAATGGATATCGAAATTCAGAAGAAAATGATGGAGTTCGAAGAAGCAGGTCTAGAATATAAAAGTGGTAGATTTGATGATAAACAAAGAAAAATCAAGAGGACAGAAGATATTGAGGATGACGAAGAAAGGAACTTAGTAAAAAAACTTATCGAGGACTGTGTAAAAGCAGAAAAACTACAGAAAGCGAAGGAAGAGGAAATTTAAAAAAAATATCAATATTTGATTCAAGCTGAGGTGAAGAATGCGATGGCGAAGCATCAACCCGTTGATCAGAATCAGAACGACTCTTCTTCCAGCGACGAAGATCTTGAGCTTTATAAAAAAAAACACATGTACCGCAGCACAATTCAACAGCAAATATGGGTACAAGCACCGGCGATATATGTAAGATCATATATTTTCTGAATGAGCCTAACAATTAATGATACATATCATATATGTTATGCATGTTTTAGGTACAATTCCGATAGGAATTATCCGAGTGGCAGTAGGGGTCTTCCGAGATATCCTCAGAACGACGGCTAAGGTGGCCATGGTGGGTCTTACTATCCATTGTGTGAAACGGGGAAAGCCCTAACATTGTACTTCGAGACGAATTTATTTTGTACTTTATATACAATTAAATAATAAAAATAATATTTTATTCCATAATTATTGTAACTCGCGTAAGGTCTTTGACTATTGTTCTCATAAGTGAGTCGATTTATTCTTTCACATTTTTATCCCTGGACGATGAATCATTAACAAAAAAATCTAGGTTATTTTTATTTTTCCTCCTTTAAGGGGCTGCTGGACCTTCCTGTTTTACCGACGAAAATAGGCGATTTCTTAGTTTTCACTATTCATCGTTACTATACGACGTGTATGCTTCAAATTTTGCAGGACTGTATTAATAACATATGCGATTCGGCGTGCACTCGAATTTCAGTCGAAATCATCCGAAAAATAAAGAAAATCGAATATTATAAACTGTCGCGGAAACCAACATGGCTGCTGAAATGTTTACAGCATCCGTTTTGTTGGATATAAAAAATTCTAGATCTTGCATACGTTAAAAGGGCGTGCATGCCGATTCTGTGAAGTTCTCCGAATATTCCAAAACCGTCGGAAAGTTGCTCACTCAAAAGATAATCACGCATAGTGTAAACTGCGATGATTTAGTCTATCGACTTGCAACGGGTGATTAGAGCCGATGAACGCGGCACGAATGTATTGTAAGGCACGATGCAGAGCCACCTGTACGTCAATCGTGACACTACGTTCACGCACTTTCGCAAACTATAATATTCGGTTTTCTTCATTCCTTGTAAGTTTTCAATCAAAATTCGACTGCACACCGAAGCGTTTATGTCAATATCATAATCCTGCATGATTTGACGCATATGTGTAGCATATTAACAACGCTAAGTCGGAACTGAAAAATGGTCTAAGTCCGTCGGTAAAACAGGTAAAGCAAGTTAAAAAAGGAAAAAAAACAGCTCCAGCAGGCCCTTAACAAAGTATCTGCAGTTATTTCAATACCATATAATATTCAATTCAATCGCGGTGGAAGTTATTACTTGTGTATCGTCACATATTGTGTAACGTCACATATTGTGCAACGTCACATATCGATCTAATTGAGATTATCAATCATTATAGTATAAAAACTATAAATTCCATCCTATTTGTTGATTCCTTTGGAGCGGACCAATTATACGCCAAAAATTACTTTTCCATTTCACCATATACTGGATGAGATGGCGCTGCAATAGGGAAAAACTACTTTATCATGACCGAAAAGTATTGAGTACGATCTTTGCCATGGGATCATGAGTCTTTCTGTCATTCTTCATTCTTTGTTTTCTTTGAACAGTCTGAAGTGCTATAACCTCAAAACACTGTACAAAGTGATAGAAGAAATTTTATTACTGTAATTTATGTTTTGCTAATTGTTAATTCGTGTACCATTTTATTAAAATTTATTCGCGTGTACTGTAACGACGGAAATTTATAGAGAGTGCGTCGTACAGTTGTTCCATTTTTTTTCCTTTTCACTGTTACAAGGATATAGTTATTTTAAGTTTACAAACCAGCTTATCAGAGCTGCATCGACTCAGCTAAATGAGCTGCACCGTCTCAGCTAAATGAGCTGCAACGTCTCAGCTAAATGAGCCACCATCTCACCAATCACCATCTCAGTTAATTGAGCTGTATCATTTCAGTTTATTACACTGCATCATCCCATCAGTTAATCAAGCTGCATCGTCTCAGCATATATCGCTGCATCGACCCAGCTTGTATCGCTGCATCGACTCAGCTTGTATCACTGCATCGACTCAGCTTGTTGCATTGAATCAGCTTATATTGCTGCATCGTCCCAGCTAAATGAGCTGCATCGACTCAGCTTATATCGCTGCATTCTCTTAGCTTATTACGCTGCCTCGTCTCAGCTTATTGCGTACTATCATTATTAACAAAGAGATAGTTATTTTACATTTAAGGTCCAGGTTGTCAGAGCTGCAACGTCTCGCTCCATACGAACCTGCATGAACTAAGTTTTGTACAAAGCTGTATCGACTCAGTTCTATACGCAGCTGCATCGTCTCCCCTCTTTACAAAGTTCCATCGACTCAATTTGTTACGAGGGACCAATTTTTCAACGAAGCTGCATCGTCTCACACCTTTATGAAGTTGCATCGACTCAACTCTGTATATTAAAAAAACTATTGTCTCGACTAAATTGCACTTTGCACTGTGGCATACAGTACTTTACTAAACTGCATTGTTTTAATCTATTGTAAAGCCATTGTGTCACCGGTTCATGCCAGTCATAGGTCACAGCTTATTACTAATCACAAATCATTACTTATTTATCACAGCTAAATCGTAGTACACATACGTAAATGCAATTTAACTTCATTCAATAAAAACTATTATTCTAGACCTTATTATACCTATTCTCTTGTTACATTGGCACATATTTAATTGTTAAGTAGAATTTTACTGCGATTTGTTGCAAAAAATAAGACTTTATAACAATATGAATAAATACAATCAACAGGATTTTGTATATTTACTACCCCTAGTGCCCTATTCCAATCCTGGAAATAAGGTCACGAAAATAAACATTATTTATTTATTATTACATTATACCGTTATCACTCTTGAAACAGCTTTATATTGGAGGGTATAATTCCTTTACAGCAATAAGACATCGTTTATAAAAAAATTCGTAAATAAATTTACGATCGAATTCAGGAAGTCGATCGTCACTTGAATTTTCTTTTTGTTTATGAACTTTAACATCAGATTTTTAACCAATATAATATATCAATAGAGGCTGCGATGAATTTTGCAGATGTTATTTCCCACGGCAGGTGGCTACGCGATGATCATATGGATGCATTCGGAGCCCTTTTGAAGACTGTGTAACAGGAGCAGATTCCTCGTACAATAATTTCCGTATTTATGCGCCTACTTCCGCGAGAAGGGCACTCAAACGGACGGATTTGGGGACTCGAGCGTGAAGGAATTATGGGCTGGCGTGTCAGAGCTGGTTTTGACGTTTCAAAAATATGTTTTATTTGTAAAATTACAGGCTTCAGGGTTCCTTAACCCTTTTTCGGTTCCGTTTTAACTCGGTTTATTCGTTGTCTACAATTCTATCCCGAGCGATTACAGATATTGTTCTTTTGGCAAGAAGAAAGAATGCACAATGGATATCAATCTCGTTCACGCACTGGTTTCTCCTGCTCTTATTGTCTCTATTTATCGTCTTATTTTATGTCTTCAAGGAGATATCTTTAATTGAAAATTCTTTATTTCGCGTGAACCGCACCACGCATGCGCGGGCAGCTTCTCGGTCGACGCGAAGTCCCGCTGGCCACTGTGCTCGGCTGTCTCGCGGTGACGTCACGGCACGGCGATCGCCTGTGACAGATCGCTCACCTCGCGATTTGCAATTGGCGTTAATTGGAGACAAAAACTTTTTTACCTTGTTTTGTCGGTATCGGAGCCTTCAGGGGGAGTGAACGAACCCCTGGATGTGCCTTTTTCCGGTCCTGGAAGTTGGAATATTCGTCAGCTCCGACCTCACCGTGTCTGACCGGTCACTTTGGTCACTTTACCGGTCCGCTCCAAATGTCACTTTTGTCGGCCCGGATCGTATGAGTTCACTCAGGTGCACTATTTTATGAGTTCGCCTTCGCACCAAATGTTTATGGGTCCGATTCCGGCACGAATTTGCTAAGTCTGATTCGGCACAGAGTTTTATAAGTCCGATTTCTGTGCACACTTTATAAGTCCACTCGGCCCGAAGATTTGCAAGTCCAAGGTTCACAACTTTTTTTATAAGTCCAAAATTGGCACGAATTTTATCAGTTCGATCCGGCACAAATTTATAAGTTCACTTTGCACTAAGTTTATAAGTGCGAATGTCACAATTTTTATAAGGCCTCGGCGCGAAAATTTATAAGTTCTTTTTCGGCACGAGTTGCACGACTATTTCACTTATTTCACTTTTCACTTTTCACTTTTATTCCTTGAGAGTTGTCCGCTGGTAAGGTAGATCCGATGAACTGACGATCGACTGCCGAAATCACCGTCCTTTATACCCCGATTTTGGACTCCCACTCCGTCGGTTTGGTAGATTTCTGGCGGACTCGCGTCTGCGTGCGGTCGCCCGATTATTAATTTTCTGATTGGCTAAGGGCCTTGTTCCTTCTGTGCCCTCCAATCCCGGGTCGGTATTGCTGTGAGGATCATCCGGTGTTACCCGCTGAGCTAATGGCGTGCTCGGTTGGTGCCGTGTGCAGCGGGAGTGTCGCCATTTCTGTCCAATCAGCGAGGCCGATTTTCCCTCGCTTTCGCCTTTCTCCGACCTTGAGCGTGCTTTCGCCGCAAGCCCGCTCGGCAGCGCCGCGGTGCTTCCGATCTCTCGTCTACGCTTGCGCTCGGTTCGATATCGATCGAACCGCCGCTCGATCCTGACAGATGGCGCCACTTACACCTCGTGCTATCTCACTTTATGCCAATAATATCGGGTTTAGCTCGTCGTCGGGCGCTCGCCGATAGCCAAACAGTTACAACTGCAGACTCCACGTTCGATATGGAAAACGTGTGGAAAGTGCAGTGTCCAGACCTCATAAAAGCAATATCCCCAAACACCAAGCACATCCAGATTCTGCACAGTTGTGAGGATATGCGTACAAATGCAGATGGTCATTGGGTTTGCTCTTACTATGACACGAAGAAGGTGTACATTTATGACTCGCTCAACAAGGGAAAACTGCATCGACATCATGCAGTATTTCTTAAGAAATTGTTTCCATTTTACCCCTCTGACAGCGTCGAATTTTGCAAAGTTCAACAGCAGACTAATTGCAGCGACTGTGGTGTATTCTCGATCGCCTTTGCAATTTCAATATTGCACGGGCAGAGCCCTGAGAATATAACGTACACAGTTTCCGAAATGCGAAAACATTTGCTAAAAATATTCGAATCTGGCGTTATAGAGCACTTCCCAAGTTCCATTCGATTTTTTCAAACTCCGGAAGTTTGCCATGACGAATCGAACCTTACAAAGCAGGTTCATTACACGTTGAGAAAATCAAAAGTTCAACATGGTAGAGCCACCCAGAAAATGCATGGGCCTATAGAACACGGCTTAATCGAACAAAATAATAACCAAACAGTTTCAGCAAGCATTTCAAAGCACAGTAATAAGATTGCTATGGGTACGGAGAAAATACTGAGGTCAACCGCCACTCATAGTAGACACGTGCAAAAAAATAAGTCGACTGTGGAAAACGGCTCAATCGAAAAAATTAATAAATTCAAAGTTTTAGCAATAAGTTCAAAGAAAAATAATACAAATGATACGCGTACGACACAAAAAATTCCAGCGCCAACCGTTACTTATAATAAAGAAGCGCAAAAAATGCGTGAGTCTGCGGAGAAAGACGTAAAAGAAAAAAATAATAATAACAAAGGTTGCACAATAAGTTCAAAGAACATAAACAGAGTTGGTAATGGTGCTCACAATGCATCCGTTTCGGTTCCAAAAACAAAGCAAAATTTGGGTCATAGTCAAAAAGCAGATCAGTCGCGGACCACCTTAAAAAAAAGTCTACAAATCTATTACCGAAATCTGTGCTAAATAACAAAGGAAAACCTAATATATTAACATCCAAATGCGCTGATCTAGTATTGACATTGGTTGACCAGAAAGTGGTTCATGAGCAAATGTCAATGGGTACGCAGAAACAAATGAATGAACAATTCGTGAAGTTATGTATGCATGATCATAATTATGCCATACCCGCTTTGAAGTCGGGTTTAATACAAAAGTCCAGTTGTGATCTTTATAATGATGACGTTATTCGTAATGATATTCATAATAACACGCATACTATCGATCGATGCTTGAGTCTCGTGTGAACCATGAATCTCTTGTACAACTAAGCATTGATACGGATGAAAAATCCAATTGCACGCCAGATATTACGAATGATCCTCTATTGGAAAATTCCAAGCAATGTCAACAATTGAAATGCGCTAAGGCCAATAGCGCCCGACATAAGAAGTATGTTGCAAAGACTGCATCCAGCAATGATTTTTTTAATAAAATTGACGGGAATGCACGAAAAATCCAGTCGTCAACTTTCGATCAGGCAGCATCGGTATCGGCCCAAAAGACAAACAAAAATGATGGCCTTGATAGAACAGCGGATCAAACTGAAACTATTTTGCCAAAAATATCCACAAAGAAAATGCCGATTGTTTCGCATGACAAACGAAATCGAATTTTGCTAGTGCCCGATTGCACTCTCTTACCATCCATATCGTTTGATGAGAAGGTTCAAAATGACGACAAAAAAGAAATAAAATTACAAGCAAGGAAGTGTTTCAGTATTTATGACCATACCTATGCGAAATCCGTCGCAAAATCATCAAATTTAACGCAAGAGACGCGTTGTAACGACCATATAAATAATGAGGCTATAAAAAAATGATATTGTTAAGAAAATACATACTATCGATCAATGTGCTAATGCGTGTACAGATTATAAACTTGTTGCACGTCAACAATCAGAAGATGTTACCTGTAAAAATAAGGTAAACAGTTCCCAATGCGTGAACCATGCTGCAGCGATTGTATCCAGTAATACAATTAGTACAGAAATTACTTCCACTTCGAGTTTAATAAATGATACTCGAAGCAGTTTCAATAATTTAACGAATGACACTCAAAGCAGTTCCGATAATATGAAAGGTAAAACAAATGTTATTTCTAAATTGCAGGAATTAAAGGAACGCTACAAATTGAAATGGGCTGCTCGAAAAGATAAGGTAAATCGAGCTCGACGCGCAAAAAAAGCTGCAACAGAATCAAATATATTTCGTAAAAAAACTTGCATAAAATCGAATATTACTCCGAGTTTCATAAATTGCATTTTAACGCCAGATTCTACGCAAGTGCCAAGTTGTAATCGACACAACAATTCAACTGGAAATGATGTTAATAAGAATAATAAGAATATGGATACTACCGATCAATGCTTAAAGGTTCGGATAAATCATAACGTTGAGAGACTGATCAGCGGCCAACATTTTGTGAATAATTCTCAATTAGCCAATTCCAAAAGTGATAAATTTAAATTGGTTAACTGTAAAAGTAATGTAAATAATATGCAAATCGAGAATTATGCTGACCTATCTGTATCTAGTAATCACATCGTTGATAGAAATACCAATAATCTTTCGAGCCATACAAATAATATACAAAGCAGTGTGAATAGTAACAGTATGCAAAGCAGTGTGAATAGTAACAGTATGCAAAGCAGTGTGAATAGTAACAGTATGCAAAGCAGTGTGAATAGTAACAGTATGGAAAACAGTAAAAATACTGCTTCTAAATTACAAATACTGAAAGAACGCGAAAGATTAAAATGGAATAGACGAAAAGATCGTGTAAATAAAGCAAGACGTGAGAAGTACGGAATTGAAAAGAATTTACGAAAAAGAAAATTGAGCGATTTATATATTAACGATGAAGAAAGTACACTTTCGGCTTTAAAAAAAAAAGACAAAATTACTAACTCGTGAAGAGAATAGGAAAGTTTGGAAGCGAAAAAACTATGCTTTAAATATTACCGATAACCGGTGTGCAAAGCGCAATAAATATCATCAGTTTAAGGAGGAACGAAAATCAAATAAAGCAGCAGAGAATCAAAAATATTGGGCAGCTCATAAGGCTTCCATCACAGCTCGACGAAAAGCAAATGCGTCGAACAAAATTGCTCAGAAGTATAATAGTATCCGAAATACATATACAAAAACAAATATTTTGTTATTAAAAGAGTATTACGTAACACGAGTTGCTACACAACTTAACGCATCAGCAGTAAAAAGTCGAATGGAAGCAGAGTGGATAATAAAATGGTGCTATTATACGAGAGAAAAATACATTTATGGTATGAAAACTGCGTTGGAGCGTATGAAAGAAAAGGCTGAAGTTCGTCTAACACAGCTATCCGCATGTATAAATCCTAAAATTGACGAGAAGATATCTGTCCTATGTGGTCATATAAGAAAGCATACAGCATCATCGGAGGGATATTTTGTAGAAGCCGTATACAAACAGCCACTACAGTTTTCAAATGCTGTTGTTATTGTTATGAATAGCCATAGTCAAGCGATGAGTATTTTACCTGCAACAAATGCAAAGGCTCAAAAAAAGTCCTGGAATTGTTCCTCTCTTTGTCGAGATATAGATGATGTAGTGATAGACCGTTATTATAATTTTCTTCAAAAAGTAATGACCTGCTCTATTAGAAATGTTTCAAAAATATTTTCTATGATTCACTCATGCACGGTTCGACAACAGGATAATAAGCTGGGACACAGTCTAACATGTTACATGACCCCTGAAAAATGTAGATCTTTATTCTTATCACTTCAAATTTTATCACCACATTTTATAAAAGTTCGAGTTATGAGAAGACTGTTTTATAAAGTACAATTGTCACTTAAAAAGTTAAATTGCTTAGATGAAGCTTTAAATAGCATAAATGTAGACATATTGCGTGATATTGCTCTCCAAGCTCAAGAAAATGCTAACTCTTTTGAAGTTACAACTGAAATTGAATTGAACGAGAACGTTATTTTGTCTACCCATTCTGCGGCATTCAAATTGTTTACCAAATGCTCAATGGACGCACCTCGTTATGTTTGCGTTTCATGCGAAAAGCTCAGCTTTCGTAAGGACGTTGTAAAACTCGAGAATTTAAAAACTTCCATAACATCGATATATTGGCGAGATTTAATGAGACACGTTCGGAAAGAGCGTATTGATCCTGAGTATATTTGTCATTATTGCCATGATAAATTTCGATCAAACAAATTACCACCGACATGTCTTTTAAATCAACTTGTCGTAGGAGAAGTGCCCAAGGTAATATTAGACTTGAACGACTACGAAAGATTGTTGATACAAAGAGCAAAAGCATTTCAAACAGTTCAAAAAATGGGTACAGTTGCACGAAAAAATCAGCCACACAGGCAAATGAACAATAAAGTCATAGGAAGAACGTTTCATTTACCGTTGCCAATGGAAGAAACAGTTAGAAAGATTTGCCCAGCAACTGAGCATCTTAATCTTAAACATGAACTGTACATCCTTGTGCGAGGAATACCTACAAAGGCGAAAATTGTATGGGAAAACTTGGTAGATATAAAAAAAGTTTTTGACGCATTGATATGGCTCAAAGAAAATAATCCACTTTATTCTGAAATACAAATACCCGATTCATCTGATTTGTTGTTGAATGAAAAATTTCCGGATGTAGAGTTTCAAGTCCAGGAGGAAAACGATGGTGAAAACAACCACGGCGAAAATAAAAGCAAAAATATAATCGATGAAAATGTCAATATAGATAATGATATGGTAAAAAAAGCCGAAAACGTGCGCGGAGCATTCTTAACGCAAATGTCAGAATCAAGCGAGTACTATGAACAATTCACTATACACCCAATGTATTCTGCTAAAGAAAATAAAACGGCTACCGAGCTTTATCAAATGTTAAAGATTCAAGACGTCGCGCTGGCTAACTATTATAAATATTTAGACTTAAAATGTTATCCAGATCTGTTTCCATACGGTATCAATGGGCAACGCGAAAACAGAACGGTGCGGCTTACTGATTTCGAATTTATCAAGTCTAGATTAATGTCCAAGTATTCGCAATTCAGGTTAAATCAGCAATATTTATTCTTTGCTTTAAATGATAGCAACATACGGCAGTTAAACAGTGGGATTTATCACAAAATGCATGTGACCAATCCAAGAGAACGGTATAATGCAGCTGGTTACTTAGAACAGTTGGCACAAGGAGAATTGGAAGGAAATCTCAACACAATATTTGGACGATTGCGAAATACTGAACAGTTTTGGCGCAAACCGAGATGTGATCTGAATTGTATGATTTATTATTATGGGCCGGCAACATGGTTTATCACATTGAGCCCTAGTGAATATTTATGGTCAGACTTAGTAGAATATCTTCGTGAAATAAATCCATCGATTGCACATAAGTCTGCCAGTGCCTTAATTGCTGCGGACCCTATATCTGTATCTAGATTTATAGATAACAAATTTCGTGCAATGTTGGCTCTTATGTGTTCGAAGTCTAACATTATTGGTGAAGTAACACATTATTTTTGGAGACGTGAATATCAGACAAGAGGTACGCAGCACTTTCATATGCTGATATGGATAAAAGATGCACCAGTACTTGGACAATCTCCGCCTGAAGAAATTGCTGAATTTATATTAAAATATGTTACATGTAGAATGCCGGTGAAAGCTGTGTCACCGATATTATACCGTCGCGTCAGTACGCACCAGACTCACAATCACAATAATTATTGTATGCGCACAAAAAAAGTTAAAAATCGTACTTTTCGCACTTGCCGCTTCGGTTTCCCTCGTCCAATGATCGATACTCTGGTTATAAGGGATGTTACAACTGCTGTGGTAGGTAGAAGGCAATTGAAGTCGAAAAGCCGATTATACGATCTGCCACGGTCTCAAGAAGAAAAATCTATCAACGATTACAACCCTGCCCTTCTCACGGCTTGGGAGGGTAATGTGGATATTCAATTTGTTGGTGAAAAATCGGCATTGTTAAATTGGTACTGCACTAAATATATTTCAAAAGCTGAGAAGAGCTATGTATGCGAAACTTTTGAACAGATCAACTCTACGAAATCGTTGACGAGTCGTCTATGGAATATTGCGTTACGCATGTTGTGCAACCGGGAATGCGGTGTGCCAGAAGCTGCCGATACCCTCTTAGGACTTTCTTTATATGGCACCGATCCGTCGATTACTATTAGATGGGTAGACGTTAATATTATCAGAAATCGGAAAGTAAAACCTCATAAAGTAATTCAAGCTATGTATGGAGAGTCAACCGATATTTTCTGTCCCAATTTCACGGACCACTATTATCCGACAAGACCTGTAGAATTACACAACACCTGTTTGTATGATTTCGCTAGATGGTATGATATTGTTGCTATTAAACCAAAGAATCAGGTAGAACATTATGAGTTGAGTGACCAAACATTTTTGAAACGGCGACAAGCCCTTATCTGGTCAATCATTACAAAAACGATGTTAACACGCAACCTGAAAAATATTTCTTTGCACTGCTATTCCTATTTCAACCATGGAGGGACGTGGATGAACTGAAAAATGGACGTGAAACTTACGCCGAATCATTTGCTTCAATAGAATTACAATTAACGGAAGCGATGAAGTATCACGAACGGTTGAGCGAAATTAAGGAAAACTTGGATCAAGCTAAGAAGTTGGTTGAAAAAGAGTTAGCTGAAAATGCAATGCAAGAAGAGAATGAAGATGCCAATGATTGTGACGTGAACGGAATACCGTTAGGCTGTGAACCTATTGAAGCTGACGATGCTATGAAGGATTTCAAAGACATCGGAGATAAAGATGATGACATGACCAACGTTACTCAGATGATATCGGAATTGAATGCTGATCAAAAACGTATTTTCGATAAGGTCACCAGTGCAGTTAATTCCGAAGATGACACTTTAAGATTATATGTCAGCGGAGAAGGCGGAACGGGTAAAAGTTTCCTGATAAAGACGATTAGATGTTGGATAAAAAAGAATATCAGTAAAGATACAGCTATAACCGCACCCACAGGTATAGCAGCGTTCGGCATCAATGGTTTAACAGTGCATAGGCTATTCCAGTTGCCAGTTGAACATGGCCAGACACCACAATACAAATCACTCTCTGATGCTGTTTTGAAAATAATTCGTGAAAAGTTAAAGAACGTGACTTTAATCGTTATTGACGAAGTGTCGATGATCTCCAACATCACTCTGCTATATATACATCTTAGATTGACCGAAATTTTTAATACTTCAAACATTGATGACGGTTGGTTTGGAAAGAAACACGTTTTGCTGTTCGGCGATTTGCTTCAGTTACCACCGGTGCGAGAAGAACCAGCATTCATTAAACTTGCTACATCCAAGGCAGAAAAATTGTTGGACTCATTGGGAAGTTGCGATATTTGGGCTGCATTATTCAGTTACGATGAACTAACTATTAATATGCGTCAGCGAAATGACAGTTCATATCGGGAAATCCTCTCACGTGTTCGTTTAGAATTTACAACTACCGCAGATAACGAAGTTCTGGAGTCTAGAAAAATCAATTTTAAGTCCGTCGAATTCACTGATAGAATACAAGAATTGTGTGACTATATTGATAAGTTGCCTCTCGATACAGTTTGTTTACTTCCCACTTGTCATTTATGTGATGTTCTTAATGAAGTCATGATTAACCGTATATCCGCGGAGGAAATAAAATTGACTGCTCAAGATAGCATAGAATGCCCCCGTTATAATTTAAAAAAAGTATCGGAAATCTTAGCTCGTGATGATGCGGCCACTTCATATACGGCTGGTTTAGCTCGAGTTATAAACATTAAAATAGGAGCGAAAGTCATGCTCAGACGAAATATTGATGTCACGATTGGCCTTGTTAACGGAACTATTGGTACCGTTGTTTCTATTACTCAAGCCATCGATACTGATGATGTTGAAAAGGTAAAAATCTGTACAACGACGGGAGCACAATATGAACTCGAAAGAGTGAGCGTCAAGTTCCAATTAATGGACGAAGTATACGTTATTCGCAAACAATTTCCGTTGTGTCTGAGTTATGGCATTACAATACATAAGAGTCAAGGATTAAGTTTGAATAATGCTGTAATCGATGCTGGAAATTCAATATTTAGTTGCGGGCAGATATACGTTGCTCTTTCACGTGTAACTTCTCTCGATGGATTACATTTGATTAATTATGATCCTCATTCGATTAAAGCCAGTGAATCGTCTGTGATTGAATATAATCGTTTGAGAAAACAGTATCGCCCAGACCTTGCGCAAATGGCGGTTTCTAAAGAACGTGGAAAAAAATTGCAGATGTAATCTGGGCAGTACCTAAGCATATAACTGATTGTCAACAATCACATAATGGTATACTCGAAAACAAATCCTGGCAAGTTCATGGACTGCAAAATACAGATGGTATTTCGAGTTATGCTAATGCCATTATGCAATGCATTTTTAATTGCCAAGTTATCAGAGCAAAACTTTTAGAAGGCAAACCCCAAGAAGACGACGCGCTAGGGAATCTCCTACGTGCATATATTGACAGGAAAAAAGATTTGAATACACTAGACGTGAGAAACCACTTGGGTGGGCCGTTTATTGAAAACAAACAACACGATGCGCCAGAATTTTTAAACGCCCTGTGTGCAAAATTCGATATCATAAAAAACAACGTTGAAAATAAATTAATTATAAAAATGCGTTGTAACGCATGTGACTATACCACAGCAAAAGAGCAACCTAATAATGTTCTATTACTCACTATCCCGGTGGCAAAAAAATCTTTGACTTTACAAGAGATAGTGGACAGTCATTTATCCCCATGGCACACTATTAAAGGACAATGTAGTCACTGCAGCGAGAGTAACATGATTATGAATACTTCAGTATCGAATACAAAACAAGTATTGATTCTACAACTTGTTTTGATGACTGTAGACACAAAAACTTCAAAGCTACGTAGGGAGAAAAATTGTAGTATCAAATCTGTTCCCACAAGCACCATTATAATTTGCGGTAGTAAGTACAAAGTTAAAAGTGCGCTATTTCATCACGGTTTAACCGTAGATAATGGTTATTATACTAGCATGCTTAGATATGGCACATCTAGTTGGATTTGTGCCAATGATACGAAAACTGAACAAAAAAATTGGCCCAGAAATGCAAAAGACAGTTATATGTTTTTCTTGGAACAAATAAAAAAGTGATAAATGTTAACGATATACGTCATAGACATATCAGACATATCAGACAAATGAATTCCATATCATCAATGATACGATACAAAGTTCGCCGAAATATTTAAAAAAAAATTAAAGCAAGGTTTGTAATATATGAAACTCCGCCGTTGCCGGTCCCAAGCCCGGATGAGAAAGGAGGAGGGCTTCATTACACCTTAAGATGGGGCTGAAGATCAACATAGCCTCAAAATATTTTGAATGCCTTCTTCTCCATGACTTTTTTCTTACAAAAAACGCATTGAAGGGCTCACTGCGTATTTGGAACTCCCAAAAATATCGTACATGATATAAAAAAAAACTTGAGACCAGTTGCTTTCAGATAAAATCAGTCCTACTTTGCAAAAAGTTGACAAATAAACAACAAAACACCATAAATGGTGAAAAAAGTTAAGACAAGTACATTTACACCCCAAAAACACTATAAATGAAAAAACTCTATAAATGAAAAACCCTATAAATGAAAAAAGACTATAAATTATCCAAAAAGCTTAATGTACATAGATGTTCCTACTTTGCAAAAAGTAGACAAATAATCGCTCTTCACATGTATTGCCAAGTACATTCAGTTTTTAAGTATTAAAAAAAAATAATAATAAATCTAAAATAAAAAAAAAATTTGAAAAAGAAAATGAAAAAATTAAAAGGAAAAAAAATTAAACATTAAAAAAAAAATAAAAAAAATTTAAACAAAATGAAAAAAAATTTGGAAATAAAATTCAAAAAAATAAAATAAAATAACAATAAAAAAAATTATAAAAAAAGTACTTGTCCGGCCGTAGGTGATGACTGATGAGCTAACTTGACGAGTTAACATAGTCGAAAAACAATACGGCCGGACAAGTACTTTTTTTATAATTTTTTTTATTGTTATTTTATTTTATTTTTTTGAATTTTATTTCCAAAATTTTTTTCATTTTGTTTAATTTTTTTTTATTTTTTTAAATGTTTAATGTTTTTTCCTTTTAATTTTTTCATTTTCTTTTTCAATTTTTTTTTTATTTTAGATTTATTATTATTTTCTTTTAATACTTAAAAACTGAATGTACTTGGCAATACATGTGAAGAGCGATTATTTGTCTACTTTTTGCAAAGTAGGAACATCTATATACATTAAGCTTTTTGGATAATTTATAGTCTTTTTTCATTTATAGGGTTTTTCATTTATAGAGTTTTTTCATTTATAGGGTTTTTCATTTATAGAGTTTTTTCATTTATATTGACAATACCCAGACAAACTACCGATACATAATAGACATTTCTGAAGTAGCTATACGAGTAGAACAAATGCATTTAATATATGTACTAAGAATTCCACTTCTTGAACCAGAAGATTGGAAGCTAACTAGATTCATCCCCATACCTTACAAAATCAATGGAAATGTCCAAGGTATAATACCAGAAAACGAATATCTTCTGTTAAGCACTCCTATAGTCTCGTATATCCCTATAGAAAAAGGACAAATTGATAAGTGTAAAACAATATTGTCACACTACATTTGTAAGCGAGAACAACCGACGTATCTCCTTGCCGAAACCGCTAATTGTGAAACATCGATTCTGAAAAATCAAGAAAATCCTATTAGACAATGTAAAATATCACCATTCTTTATAAAAACATTGACATACATACCGCTTACTGACAGAAAATGATACATAATTATTCCAAGCAAAGTCACTGAGGTATAGATCCTTTGTAACAGGAAGTCCTCGAGATTCACCGTAAACGATCCTACTCTCATCACTTCCACAAGCGACTGTATACCCTAATGGAAATGAAGTGACTGTCGGGAGACTTATAATAGACTGATGCACAATGTTCACATTTTTAACTTCATCTGGACTCATGTGTAACCTTTATTTTAGCGTCGTCTTTCTTGCAACCATTGCAACCATCGTTATATAGTCTCATATATTTGACTAGCAGAGCTATCGAATCATAGTCGCAGTCGAATTACTTGTGTGACTATTGTTTGATCGTCATTTTTTTGCAACACGCGCAACGGTCACTTGATGGGTACCTCCGCGCAACTCAACAATAGTCTATGGGCATGGTTGCCAATGTGCAACTACTGTGACTATCACTCGATCGTCGCATTCAGTCGCATTTATGCAACTAGTGCAATATACGTTCGACGCGTAGTGATCGCTTAATGGTCGCCTTTCCGTAACTCATGTACCGTCTGATCGTCGACAAAAGGTATTGAAACGGAAACAAATAAATATTAACATGTTATCATTTTTATTCAACATTAACATTTTTCTTATAGTAATAAAACACACTATATAAGAGTTTTACAGTTTATATCATATGAATTCTGAGATGTAATATAAGATAACGGGAAGAATTAAGTTTGCGCTGCTGTCGATTTCGTACGTCGAAAATTTCGACGGCGATGAGTTGTTCGAACAAATGTTTAAAAAACCACAGAGGTATATTTTTAAAAGGTGTATATTAGGGTGTTTCACAAAAAGTACATTTTTAAAAATTTATTTTACTCCCACCCTTTTAAAGTATAAAGTAGTAAAGTATAATTGAAGTATAATTGGACTCAAATTTAACCTCACTAGAGGTGGTCCCTAGCAAAAAATTCTGAGAGGTGCTGCGTTCAACGTTTGTACCGAAAAAATTGGGCAACTTATTTCTTTTGGGTAAAACGTCGAATGCGGCACCTCTTACAATTTTTTGCTAGGGACCACCTTTCGTGAGGTTCAATTTTAGATTGAAATCTATACTTTAAAAGGGTGGGAGGACATTTTTTTAAAGTCCTTTTTTTTGAAACACCCTAATAATGTATAATATTGGAATTAATATTGATAAAATTATTTTTTTCCACCCTTCAGAACTGAACAATCGTACTCATTAATTAAAACTTGAATTTGATTAACAATATCGTCTGTCGATATTTCTGCCTCATCTACGTTGCCCAGAATTTCGATGACAAATTGTTCCTGTGCCGTAGCTCCTATGGATTCTTTCGCGCCATTAGCAACTTCATTTGTGTCGTCCGAAAACGCTTCCTCGATCTCGCCCTTGTTCACCAATGTGTCCGCGTCTTCGAACCCGATCCTCGGCGCTTCCTGCTCCTCGTACTCGTCCTTCAGTGTTTCTTCGTCTTCGTACCCGTTCTTTAGTGTTTCCTCGTCCGCGTCCCTCTGTGTTTGCTCATCCTCGTCCGGGTCCCTCTGTGTTTGCTCAGCCTCGTCCGCGTCCCTCTGTGTTTGCTCATCCTCGTCCGCGTCCCTCTGGGTTTCCTTGCCCTCGTCCTTACCCCTTTGTGTTTCGTCTTCGACGTCCGTGCCATCGCCGTCATGTTTCTCTGTGTTTTCGTCTTCGTCCGCGTTCGAAAGTTCATCGTCAGAATCATCTGCGCCTGGCTCGTGCTGGTTTGGATCACCTGCACCGGCTCCCATCGTTTGCATACATTTGGCCACTCCAGATTTAGCTCTGCTACGATCGACGATTAGTTTTCGACTTATCCAATAAAGTAAGTCATGTTCGAAAGACTCGCAGTCGAATTGAAGCGGTGATTCTTCTTGTAGTATGTTGCATACGCCTGCAATTATAAGAGTTTTTTGTCTATAGTATACGTTTTACAAAGTATTTAACATGCATCGATTTATTTACAAGATCTAAATCGTTTGAACATCAGTTACAATGTATGTCTGCGATTTCGTCTTCGGTAACTACTCGTTTATTCAAATCCGTACTCTGGCCCGGCGCGAAGTAAAGATTTTCTCGGACCTCCCATGACCAGTATTCGACTACGATCCAATTGACTCGCTTTCGCATAGAATCCGCATTTTTTGCAAAAATGTATGCTTTCATTGCCATTTTGATGTTAGGTGTGACTGCAATCTAAATAAGATAAAAAAATATTTGTTAATATTCCATCTAATACTACAAATTCTACACCATAAATGCATAAAGTTCCCATTTACTTACCATTCCTCGTTCAGCTGAAGGACCAATTACTGCTTTCTGTGCCGCGATCATGTCCGCGCAGTACAGCTTCAGATTTTTTTCAACGGTTGCTAATTGTTCCGATAATGCGGTCCCTATCCTCGCAGATTTTTTCATTTCTTCGCGCAGCATTTCGCATTCCTTTCTATATTTGTCCCGTTCCGTTGTGCGCTGGGTCAACAGCTGCAGTGACTGTGCAGCTGCTGCTTTATACTTTTCAATCTCGTTTTCTGCCTGCCAAGGGACAAGGGGTACAAGGTGTTGCAGTACGAGGTGTCGGGGTACGATGTGTCGGGGTACGAGGTGTCGGGGTACAAGGTGTCAGGGTACGAGGTGTCAGGACACGAGGTGTCGGGACACGAGGTGTCGGGGTACGAGGTGTCGGGACACGAGGTGTCGGGGTACGAGGTGTCGGGGTACAATATGACGAGGTATCAGTTGTGGTGACACGAGATGTCGTGGGACGAGGTGTCGTAGGATGAGGTGTCGAGGCACGAAGTGTGGTTCGAGGCTTCGCAGCAGAATTATGATTCGGTACCGGCTGAAGAATCCTACGGTTCGGGATTGGCAGCTTCATACAAGGTGTCTTCATCTACAGAACATATAATTGTTATAATTGTTACTGAGTTCATATTTTGCTCGGTGTGGCGCAGAAAAATGCAAATTTTGCTTTTTAATGTTTTTATAGTTGCATATTATAAACATTTTTTTTAAGAGAGGCCGAGACGAAAAGGAAAATATTGAAAGGCCTAATAGAATTTTTTATCGTTGAGAAATGAGCTTTGCATTGTTCAATTATTTTTTTTATTCGCGTGTTTTTTTAGTGTTCGAGCAAAAAAAAAGACAATACGCTCTATTTTTTTTACTGTCTCATTATTCGAGGATTAAAAACCAAAACCAATTTTTCAATCAAAACAGAATTAAATAAATAGTCCCAATACTTTTAAGGTTAATAACACGTGCAAGAAAAACCGAGCTTTTTAAACATATAAATATCCGATTTTTTGTCAATTTTTTATTATTCGATGATTAAAAAACTGTTAGAACTCAAATTTCAGCTTTCGCACTTCAATATGCCCGCTCTGCTGGAGAGAGAGCCAATCAGGGATCGCCGACGTCACATCCGCGACTCTCGTAGTAAGAGCTATCCCGAGTGTCGTTACAAAGGACGTTATCTGCGAAAATCCGATTTTAATCATATACTCATCTGCTTAAAATACACATAGTTTCCAGAACAGTGAATGTGTCGATTAATTTCCTTCCTCGATCCACGGGTATCTTAACAGGTTATGGGCCCAGGACGAGGTTAAGTGAAAAAAGGTTAAGTGAAGAGGCTTTTGAGGTTATACGTGCCGCGTGTGCCGCGTGTTCGTGCGAGTTTGTTTTATAAAACTTTTGAGAGACATGGCGGGGACAGCGATAAACGGCACTCGGATTGAGCCACTGTCAAAGGACAATTATGACACGTGGAAAATGCAGGTAGAAGCGTTGATGGTTAAGAGTGACATGTGGGAGTACGTGAGCGGTGAAAAACCCCTTCCGGGTGTCGCGGCGGATGCCGATGCCACAGCCTTGGCAGCGGCTGCAACAGCGCGGAGGGCATGGAAGAAAGCTGACAGAAAAGCAATATCTGATCTAATCTTGTCAATTTCTCCGTCGCAGCTTCCCCAGGTTCGAAATCTGGAAACGTCGCGAGAGGTCTGGCTTAAGCTCGAGTCGATCTACGCATCCAAGGGACCAGCGAGGAAGGCGACACTACTCAAGCAGCTGATATTGCAGCGCATGATGGATGGTGAGGACGTGAGGGAGCACATGGCAAAGTTTTTCGATGCCGTCGACAAGCTCGCCGCGATGGACGTAGAAGTGAACGGAGAACTGTTGTCGATCATGCTGCTTTACAGTCTCCCGTCAGGCTTCGACAACTTCAGGGTTGCAATAGAGTCCAGGGACGAGCTTCCGACCGTAGATGCACTGAAGGTCAAAATCCTCGAAGAGAACGACGTAAGAGCGCAGACCGCAGTCGTCGAAGCAGCCGGTGCGCTCGCAGCGTCACAGTCTCGCCGTCGACCGAGATATAGAAAAGCAAGGCCAAGTGCGAAGGATCCTCCGGCCGAAAGTGCATCTGGGATCATTTGCTATAAGTGCGGAGCCCCTGGACATAAATCTCCAGATTGCACTGCTGGAGAGAAGAGTAAACCGTCCGTCAAGTCGAGGCCACCTACGCCGAAGACAGCTACTGGAAAGCCCTGCGCACATGCAGTCGACGATGCGTACATGGCATGCTACACCACTTCTGAAGATAATCAGGTATCAAGCTACGCTGGAAATGTTCGACCCTGGATACTCGACAGTGGATGCACCGCACATCTTTGCGGAGACAGAAATTCCTTCGACTCGCTCACTCCGTCGACTGGCGGTAGACTCAACCTGGCGAGCCTAGCATCGACAGACATTGAGGGCAGAGGCGCTGTGAGAATTCCAGTCTCCGGTGGCAGTGGTCGAAGACTTGTCTCGAAGTGGTCGAAGACTTGTCGAAGATTTGTCTCTTGATCGAAGGAGAGACGTGGGGACCTCTACTACATCCAGGAAGAAGATGAGCGAGCTGGAGTCGCAGAGACGTCACTTCTTTGCTCCGATTTGTGGTTGTGGCATGAGCGTCTCGGTCATCTAAACTCAAAGGATCTGCTCAAGGTCATGGGGGATTTGAATATGCAGCCACCCACGATGAAGGAAACAGATGATCTGAAGGCATGCGAAATATGTCTGAGAGGTAAGATGACAGCTCTCCCCTTCCCGAAGGGACATCCGCCGTGCTCTGAATTGCTTAAAATTGTACATTCAGATGTTGTAGGTCCTCTGCGAACCCAATCGATGAACGGAGCGAGGTTTTTCGTCACCTTTATCGATGATAGCTCGAGATGGTGCGAGGTATACTTCCTCAAACAGAAGAGCGGTGTGTTCGAGGCCTTTAAGCTGTACAAGGCTTTCGTGGAGCGGCAGACCGGGATGAGCATCAAATATCTGCAATCGGACAACGGTAGAGAATACCGCAATACCGAGATGGACGGATTCCTGGCAACCTGCGGGATCGAGCGTCGGTGCACAGTGGCTCGCACTCCTCAACAAAATGGAGTGGCTGAGCGCATGAACCGAACTCTCCTCGACATGGCCCGTTGTCTCATGGTGCAATCGGGGCTTCAGTCATCGTTCTGGGCCGATGCAGTTGCAACTGCGTGCCACGTACGAAACCGCTGTCCGTCCAGTAGCTTGGGTGGAGTAACCCCCTACGAGAAATGGACCGGCGATTTGCTAAATTTGGATCATCTTCGGACGTTTGGCTCCGAGGCATTCGTTCTGGTCAAAGACCCCACGAAGGACAAGTTTGCTGCAAGGTCTACCAAAGGAATTTTCATCGGCTACCCCCGGGAGACAAAGGGGTACAGGATCTGGGCACCGGAAATGCGGAAGGTGATCGTGGCCAGGGACGTAAGATTTTTGGAGACAAAACGCACCGCCGTGGGCGACGACAACGAAGTTCGAGAGCTACTGCAAGTTGCTGAGAGTTCAGACGACGAGGACATGGAGCCACGCTCTCCTCCGGGTCTGTTCGACTTCGTGCCCGAAGCCACGGCGAGTCAGCAGCGTCGCCAGACACCACGGACAGCCGAGCGACCTGCAGAACCGGCACTTCAAAATAGACGTGCGCCGGGTAGACCGAGGATCGTGCGAACCGGAAGCAGAGGGCGTCCCCGCAAGCTTTACCGAACTGTCCGTGACAGCGAGCAACGTGGAGAAGAAATACCTCTGGTGAATCTGGAGGAATTAGAGGACGATGTTTTTCGCGAGGGGACGGTCGATCCTGAGAACGTATTCGCAGGAGTCGCCGAAGTCTCTGTTCGAGAAGCAATGTCGAGCAAAGAGAAGGACGAATGGGAAGAAGCCATCCTCTCAGAGGTAGAGAGTCTGATCAAGAACGACACGTGGGAGATTGTTACAAAAACCGATGAACAGAAGCTCGTAGGCTGTCGAGTTGTCCTGACGAACAAATATGGCCCGGACGGCACGATTGCGAGACGCAAGGCAAGAATAGTCGCGAAGGGATACAGCCAGCGCTTTGGCGTCGACTATCACAATACATTCGCACCGGTGGCCCGTCTGGAGTCGATACGGCTCGTGATATCTCTCGCAGCGGAACTCGGACTGACGATTTGGCAGCTTGACGTTGTCACAGCGTTCTTGAACGGATACCTGGACGAGGAGGTCATCATGCAAGTACCCGACATGCTGACGAGCTCACTCGAAAAATTAGTCCTCGAGAAGAACCCAGCACCAGAGGTGAAGAGACGAGCGGAGAAAATGCTCAAGGAGCTTCGTGCAGGAGGAAATGCCTGTCGTCTGAACAAGGCATTGTATGGCCTACGTCAAGCCGGACGACAATGGAACATCCGACTGGACGCGAAGCTGAAGGCGATGGGACTTATGCCAACACACGGCGAGCCGTGTCTGTACCAATCACATCGTGGCAATGATATCCTCCTGCTGCTGATATACGTCGACGATATATTAATAGCGTCGCAAAACCTGCAGTGGATATCCGAAGTGAAACGAGACTTGGCAGAAGAATTTGAGATAAAGGATCTCGGGCGAGCCGAACGCTGTCTCGGCCTCGAGATCGTACAAGGAAATGACGAAATCAAATTATCACAAACGGGATACACACTCGATATCCTTGCTAGATTCGGAATGGAGCAGTGCAACACCGTAGCCACACCGTCTGAGGCGAACGGAAACCTCGAAGGGTCAACCGACTCGAAGACAGAGTCGTGGCCATACCGAGAGCTTATCGGTGCGCTCATGTACCTAGCGGTGGCGACTAGGCCGGATATAGCCAATACTGTGTCTAGGCTAGCGCAGTTCAGCAACGAACCAAAGAAGCAGCACTGGCTGGCAGCGAAGCGTGTACTCCGATACCTGGCTGGAACAACAACCCTTGGATTGACATACACCAAAACAGACGATTCTCTCCAGGGGTACTCGGATGCAGACTGGGGTGGATGTACGATCGACAGACGCTCGTACACGGGGTACGTTTACCTACTTGGAGGCGCCGCCATATCCTGGAAATCACAAAAGCAACGCATAGTTGCCCTATCCTCGACAGAAGCGGAATATATAAGCATGACCGAAGCGGTCAAGGAAGCGATGTATCTTCGCAGCATCCTCGAGGAGTTGGGTCAAAGTCGCATGAGCGAAGTCACATTATTCGTCGATAATCGTGGAGCAGAGTGTCTAGCAGGCAACCATATGTACCATCAACGCACGAAACATATCGACATCCGATATCATTTCATCAGAGACGCAGTCGCGAACGGCCTGGTGACCCTCGTACATGTTCCTACCGATCAAATGGTAGCCGACATTCTTACGAAGCCGCTACCACGAGCAAGCCACTGGAACTGCATCGAGGGAGTCGGATGCGTAATGGATGCGCAAACCGGATGCGTAATAGAATCAGCAAAACGAGGATTGTATCAACGGCGTGCATCTTGAGGGGGCGTGTTAGAACTCAAATTTCAGCTTTCGCGCTTCAATATGCCCGCTCTGCTGGAGAGAGAGCCAATCAGGGATCGCCGACGTCACATCCGCGACTCTCGTAGTAAGAGCTATCCCGAGTGTCGTTACAAAGGACGTTATCTGCGAAAATCCGATTTTAATCATATACTCATCTGCTTAAAATACACATAGTTTCCAGAACAGTGAATGTGTCGATTAATTTCCTTCCTCGATCCACGGGTATCTTAACAAAAACAAATTCAAGTTTTCAATCAAAACAAAATAAAAAGTTGTGAAAATAGTCCCGATATTTTCAACGGCAATAGCACATTCAAGAAAAACCGAGTTTTTGAAGAAAAAAAAATCCAATTCGATGCTTAAAAATCAGATTCAATTTATCCATAAAAACAAAATGAAATTTTTTTTAATCGTCCCGATTTTTTTCAAGCTTAACAACATCTTCCATAAAAACTGAGTTTATTTGAGAAAAAAAATACATAATGTTCACTCGTCGAATTTTTGTTGTCCAAACATTGAGTTTTGCGTATTGGGCTACGCTTACTAGTTAAAAATGTAAAAAGAAATTTTTATAATGTATACGTGTTGTATCTCGATACGATGATTACCTCTTTCGGGGAAATTGCGCGGGAGTAGGTTTTGAAGTTCAAATCACTCAATCCATCGTCATTGGCTTTTATATTTTGTACGTCGTCCGATTTTGCAGCCTCAGTCACCGTTTCGCTGTTTTTCTATAGTAACATTAAACGACGTTATTCAAACATTCAATAATAACTATTTTTAAAGGATTCATAACAGTACTGCTTTACCTGATTACTTCGGTTAGTTTTTGGATCGCTCGATATTTCTTCACCGTTGACCTATACAAATATTAAACGTTGTTGTATATTATTAACATTTAATTATGCAGTTTTTATACAGTAACACGAGCGAAGTAGGGGAGTAATACTATATAGGAGGATATTAAAAACAACCAAAAAGATATATATGCAAGTTTTCACACAGTCAAAAGTTGTTTGTTAATTGAGTATGTTGAAAGAATATAGAATCGGGTCTGCGGTAAGGTAAATGTTTAACTTCGACAATAATAATAACTAACTTTTGTTTCTGTATTCATCACATATATGTTACTTTAAATATACCTTTCATCCTGAATAACATAATTACAGCAAATATGAAAAACAGTAACAAATAAAAAAATGTTATGAAAGCGAAAATTAAATTCAATAGTTTATCAAGTTCGAATGTACACCAAAGGTCAAGGTCAAGGGTTGTCAAACAAATATAAAAACGTTAGAAATTTACATGGAATATATGAACTTCAAAAAATATGTAGCCCCAATGTATGTTATATCACGAGAAACGTCAGCAGTTTCAGATGTTCTGAAAGAGAAATACACGTTTAGTATTGGTATAAAAATAAATATAATTACACGAATCATTTAACGCCACAGCGAAGCATTATGTTGAAAAAAAACTTTACTATCTATTTAATACATAAGTAGTATGCGGTGCGCTACGGCGACCCCCACTCCTATCCCCACTCCTATCCCCACTCTTTTTCCCCCCACTCCGCGGCAGGCCGAAATTTTTTCGAGCAGCCGGGGTGTGGAGGGTAAGAGGTGTGGGGAGTGGGAGGGGGATAGAGTGTCTGGATTCGTCATAGCGCACCATTAAAAAACTAAAAATTAATTAAATGAATTAAATCGAAGAATTTTTTGATGCGCAAAAAATTCTTTGATGCAAAAAATTCTTTGATGCAAAAAATTCTTTGATGCAAAAAATTCTTTGATGCAAAAAATTCTTTGATGCAAAAAATTCTTTGATGCAAAAAATTCTTTGATGCAAAAAATTCTTTGATGCAAAAAATTCTTTGATGCAAAAAATTCTTTGATGCAAAAAATTCTTTGATGCAAAAAATTCTTTGATGCAAAAAATTCTTTGATGCAAAAAATTCTTTGATGCAAAAAATTCTTTGATGCAAAAAATTCTTTGATGCAAAAAATTCTTTGATGCAAAAAATTCTTTGATGCAAAAAATTCTTTGATGCAAAAAATTCTTTGATGCAAAAAATTCTTTGATGCAAAAAATTCTTTGATGCAAAAAATTCTTTGATGCAAAAAATTCTTTGATGCAAAAAATTCTTTGATGCAAAAAATTCTTTGATGCAAAAAATTCTTTGATGCAAAAAATTCTTTGATGCAAAAAATTCTTTGATGCAAAAAATTCTTTGATGCAAAAAATTCTTTGATGCAAAAAATTCTTTGATGCAAAAAATTCTTTGATGCAAAAAATTCTTTGATGCAAAAAATTCTTTGATGCAAAAAATTCTTTGATGCAAAAAATTCTTTGATGCAAAAAATTCTTTGATGCAAAAAATTCTTTGATGCAAAAAATTCTTTGATGCAAAAAATTCTTTGATGCAAAAAATTCTTTGATGCAAAAAATTCTTTGATGCAAAAAATTCTTTGATGCAAAAAATTCTTTGATGCAAAAAATTCTTTGATGCAAAAAATTCTTTGATGCAAAAAATTCTTTGATGCAAAAAATTCTTTGATGCAAAAAATTCTTTGATGCAAAAAATTCTTTGATGCAAAAAATTCTTTGATGCAAAAAATTCTTTGATGCAAAAAATTCTTTGATGCAAAAAATTCTTTGATGCAAAAAATTCTTTGATGCAAAAAATTCTTTGATGCAAAAAATTCTTTGATGCAAAAAATTCTTTGATGCAAAAAATTCTTTGATGCAAAAAATTCTTTGATGCAAAAAATTCTTTGATGCAAAAAATTCTTTGATGCAAAAAATTCTTTGATGCAAAAAATTCTTTGATGCAAAAAATTCTTTGATGCAAAAAATTCTTTGATGCAAAAAAATTCTTTGATGCAAAAAATTCTTTGATGCAAAAAATTCTTTGATGCAAAAAATTCTTTGATGCAAAAAATTCTTTGAAGCAAAAAATTCTTTGATGCAAAAAATTCTTTGATGCAAAAAAATTCTTTGATGCAAAAAATTCTTTGATGCAAAAAATAATTCTATGCAAAAAATAATTCTATGCAAAAAATAATTCTATGCAAAAAATAATTCTATGCAAAAAATAATTCTATGCAAAAAATAATTCTATGCAAAAAATAATTCTATGCAAAAAATAATTCTATGCAAAAAATAATTCTATGCAAAAAATAATTCTATGCAAAAAATAATTCTATGCAAAAAATAATTCTATGCAAAAAATAATTCTATGCAAAAAATAATTCTATGCAAAAAATAATTCTATGCAAAAAATAATTCTATGCAAAAAATAATTCTATGCAAAAAATAATTCTATGCAAAAAATAATTCTATGCAAAAAATAATTCTATGCAAAAAATAATTCTATGCAAAAAATAATTCTATGCAAAAAATAATTCTATGCAAAAAATAATTCTATGCAAAAAATAATTCTATGCAAAAAATAATTCTATGCAAAAAATAATTCTATGCAAAAAATAATTCTATGCAAAAAATAATTCTATGCAAAAAATAATTCTATGCAAAAAATAATTCTATGCAAAAAATAATTCTATGCAAAAAATAATTCTATGCAAAAAATAATTCTATGCAAAAAATAATTCTATGCAAAAAATAATTCTATGCAAAAAATAATTCTATGCAAAAAATAATTCTATGCAAAAAATAATTCTATGCAAAAAATAATTCTATGCAAAAAATAATTCTATGCAAAAAATAATTCTATGCAAAAAATAATTCTATGCAAAAAATAATTCTATGCAAAAAATAATTCTATGCAAAAAATAATTCTATGCAAAAAATAATTCTATGCAAAAAATAATTCTATGCAAAAAATAATTCTATGCAAAAAATAATTCTATGCAAAAAATAATTCTATGCAAAAAATAATTCTATGCAAAAAATAATTCTATGCAAAAAATAATTCTATGCAAAAAATAATTCTATGCAAAAAATAATTCTATGCAAAAAATAATTCTATGCAAAAAATAATTCTATGCAAAAAATAATTCTATGCAAAAAATAATTCTATGCAAAAAATAATTCTATGCAAAAAATAATTCTATGCAAAAAATAATTCTATGCAAAAAATAATTCTATGCAAAAAATAATTCTATGCAAAAAATAATTCTATGCAAAAAATAATTCTATGCAAAAAATAATTCTATGCAAAAAATAATTCTATGCAAAAAATAATTCTATGCAAAAAATAATTCTATGCAAAAAATAATTCTAAGCAAAAAATAATTCTATGCAAAAAATAATTCTATGCAAAAAATAATTCTATGCAAAAAATAATTCTATGCAAAAAATAATTCTATGCAAAAAATAATTCTATGCAAAAAATAATTCTATGCAAAAAATAATTCTATGCAAAAAATAATTCTATGCAAAAAATAATTCTATGCAAAAAATAATTCTATGCAAAAAATAATTCTATGCAAAAAATAATTCTATGCAAAAAATAATTCTATGCAAAAAATAATTCTATGCAAAAAATAATTCTATGCAAAAAATAATTCTATGCAAAAAATAATTCTATGCAAAAAATAATTCTATGCAAAAAATAATTCTATGCAAAAAATAATACTATGCAAAAAATAATTCTATGCAAAAAATAATTCTATGCAAAAAATAATTCTATGCAAAAAATAATTCTATGCAAAAAATAATTCTATGCAAAAAATAATTCTATGCAAAAAATAATTCTATGCAAAAAATAATTCTATGCAAAAAATAATTCTATGCAAAAAATAATTCTATGCAAAAAATAATTCTATGCAAAAAATAATTCTATGCAAAAAATAATTCTATGCAAAAAATAATTCTATGCAAAAAATAATTCTATGCAAAAAATAATTCTATGCAAAAAATAATTCTATGCAAAAAATAAATTCTGCCCAGCGATTTCACTCGGGCCGCGAAAGGGAATGCATTAATATTCGGCGTTCGGTGACCTCGATGATTGATCGAGTATTTTCACCGGGGAACTTTTTAGAAAAAAGTTCCTCTACAGGGTGGAAGTGTGGGGTTGGATAGAAAACAATCGGTCGGAGGTCGACGTGGTACGTGGGAAAAATAGACACGTTAGAGACGAACAATTAAATTAATTAAATTAATTAAATTAATTAAATTAATTAAATTAATTAAATTAATTAAATTAATTAAATTAATTAAATTAATCAAATTAATTAAATTAATCAAATTAATCAAATTAATTAAATTAATTAAATTAATTAAATTAATTAAATTAATTAAATTAATTAAATTAATTAAATTAATTAAATTAATTAAATTAATTAAATTAATTAAATTAATTAAATTAATTAAATTAATTAAATTAATTAAATTAATTAAATTAATTAAATTAATTAAATTAATTAAATTAATTAAATTAATTAAATTAATTAAATTAATTAAATTAATTAAATTAATTAAATTAATTAAATTAATTAAATTAATTAAATTAATTAAATTAATTAAATTAATTAAATTAATTAAATTAATTAAATTAATTAAATTAATTAAATTAATTAAATTAATTAAATTAATTAAATTAATTAAATTAATTAAATTAATTAAATTAATTAAATTAATTAAATTAATTAAATTAATTAAATTAATTAAATTAATTAAATTAATTAAATTAATTAAATTAATTAAATTAATTAAATTAATTAAATTAATTAAATTAATTAAATTAATTAAATTAATTAAATTAATTAAATTAATTAAATTAATTAAATTAATTAAATTAATTAAATTAATTAAATTAATTAAATTAATTAAATTAATTAAATTAATTAAATTAATTAAATTAATTAAATTAATTAAATTAATTAAATTAATTAAATTAATTAAATTAATTAAATTAATTAAATTAATTAAATTAATTAAATTAATTAAATTAATTAAATTAATTAAATTAATTAAATTAATTAAATTAATTAAATTAATTAAATTAATTAAATTAATTAAATTAATTAAATTAATTAAATTAATTAAATTAATTAAATTAATTAAATTAATTAAATTAATTAAATTAATTAAATTAATTAAATTAATTAAATTAATTAAATTAATTAAATTAATTAAATTAATTAAATTAATTAAATTAATTAAATTAATTAAATTAATTAAATTAATTAAATTAATTAAATTAATTAAATTAATTGTGACGATACTTTACCTTCGCTACTTTGAGAATTGGGGCAATCCGGGGAAATATGGGGCGAGGAAAAAGGGGGAAATAATTCACCAACGTTTTGTGTAGAAAATGTAGAAAATTGACTTTTAATAATACTTTGCTCGGCGGAGGGTAAACAACAAAATAAAATGAACAATCTCAATAATAATCTAGGGGAGGGAAAAGGGGTTCGCAATAACAATTATAATAATCAGGAAAAAGCAATAACTGAAGGGCAAAGAATTTGAAAATAGGAAAAGAGAAAATAATCGATACGCAGGGGAATTAAGAAAGCGGCAAAATAATCAGTACTCGGGGAAAAATAAGAAAATAACAAAATAATTAATACTCGAATAAAAATAAGAATGTCAGAAAATAATAAGACTAAAGCTTACGAAAATAAATGGCTTATAATAGTTGCTGGGACGGCAACTCGCACGGGTCAATCGCAGGGAGGAAGGGGGGGGGGGGCTGGCCGGTGAATACTCTACACAAATTTGGTGGTAATTTGCCAAAACTCAGAAACTTTCAAAAACAGGAAAAAAAAAAAAAATCAAAATGTCGTCTATTTTATTGGGCGCCAGCTACTGAATCGGCGTAGCCCCGTAACTCTCGATTTTTACAAATCGGAAACAACCACAAAAAAAAAAAGGGGAAATCTATTGGCTTTTATGGCACTCGGCTAGCGGGAACGGGGGAGGGAGGGGGATGAGACTTCTCAGGCCGCAGGCACTGTCCAGGGCTTCTTAACAATATTACCTCGGCACAAAAAAAAAATAGCAAAAACTTCAACGATTACAAAAAAAAGAAAATAGGAGATCAGAATGAACAATTTATGAGTCTCGGGGAGGAGGGAAAAATAACGATAACGCACGCTGGGATTTTCGCGAACGCCACCACTCACGCGCACGTGGTAAATCCGGGACAATGGCAATGGTCGGCGCACTCAGCGGTCGATAATCGTCGATCGAACAAAAAAACTGCACAAGAAAAAATATTCGTACAAGAAAAATATTCGTACAAGAACAAAAAAAATCGCTTATAATTTCGATACAGGGGTTGTGGGTGAATTTTCAGGGGAATTGGACGGGTGGGACAATCAATCAATTATTAATGGGGGAAGGGAAACTCGAAAGGTACTCACTCAACCAGTCTTTCTCAATCTATATCGGTTACAATCTCTCTCCGATAGCTCGCTCGGCAAAATCCTCTCGACAAAATCCGTTCGATATTCCTTGGCTTGCCGAGTCGTTATAAATTCCAATGTTTCGTTCAATCGGGTCCTCAGGCGTTCAAAATCGTCGTAATATCCAATAGGTAACTCTCCAAGAAGGAGTCTGGTCCGGGGAAATCTCGTTAGTCGTCGTAATATCTGATAATTTTGCTCGGAATTAATCGCTCTTGTCTGTCAATCACACTCGCTCCCGCACACGCCGTGGCTCGAAGTGAAGACGGCCTCGCCGCTTCCGGCTTCTTCTCCGACCTAAGGGTCGGTCTTGCAATTTGCGAATTATTTGGCGGTGATTGATTGGTCGATCGCGGGACTAGCTGGTGATGGGCGTTGTAATTGGCCGCGGCCGATTGCGAATATTCGTCGCGACGGAAGGCCTGTCGCGACGTTCGGCGCGCGCACCCTCGGCATCGATTGGCCTATCGATCGCCGAACATTCTCGACGTCGGGAGGTGCTGGTTCCTCGCGGCGAGCTGGCGAAATGTCTCATCTGACAGTTTGGACGGATTTATACGGTGTTTGCCCGCACGACACAGCTCGTCGGTTTACACTCGTAATTTCGAGCCGAGAGTGTGTCGTCGGGTTCCGGGCTGTCCAGGACGGGTCAGCTGAGTGGAGTTTTCGTGGCTGTGGCTTCCAAAGGACGGACGACGGTGTGGTGATGGTGTACCGGAGCGTCGGAGATTTTCGGAGGTTAGTGCCGTGGTGTCATACCGGATTGTAATTACCGGTCGGTGGACAATTTTCGCAGGTCGTTCTGGGCCTGGCAGGGTCGATCTTCTTGGTGGCGAGGCTGTCGATGGTCTGGGATGCTCTGCGATGGTCTTCGGTGAGTCTGCGATGAGTCTGCGACGAGTCTTCGGTGGGTGGCGATGGCTTCGGTGAGTGAGTTAAGGGACTGTCAGGGTAGCTGGGACTGAGGGTAAGTCGGGGGAGAGGGGTTGACAATAATAAAAGTCCTCGCTTACATGGTAAAGTATAATCCTAATTTATTCCCTAGGTGAGTGGTGGGACGTCGAGCCACGTTGGAGAGGACTTGTGACGTACCACGTCACATAATTAAATTAATTAATTTAATTTAATTTAATTTATTTAATTTAATTTAATTTAATTTAAATTAAATTTACCTTGTGCTGATTCTAGACACTCCTGTTTCCACATCCCGCACTCCTGTTTCTACACGCCGCACGCCTGTTTCCACACACCTGTTTTTCCCCGCACTCCTGTTTCCACACTCTGCACTCCTGTTTTTCCACGCACTCCTGATTTATTCCTCGTCCTCGCTCATCCCATCGTCGATGACGACGCCTTCGTCCGGGTCAAGGGCGTCATAGCCAATATTGGCTCCCAGACGCTCTATAACGGTCCGGCCGATGTCTTGCCGCACCGCGTTAAACAGCCGGAGGACCGATAGCGACTGGCAGTGTCCCTCTGCGATGACGAGGCCCACGACAATATTTGCCGGTGCTATTAATTCCTCCATAATCCGGATAGCACCGTCATCCTCGATATTCTGCAGGCCGTGCACTTCGCAGGGGATGCACATGGCCGGTACAACGGCACAGAGTTCGTCAGGGTGACATAGATGCCACAACTCCACAAATTGTGTCACACCCTCGTCGACAAAAAAAAACCTCCGAATAGCCCTCACTGTCGAACGCCACTACTTCCCCGCGAAACACTGCACCGTGTCGAACCACTATACACGACATTCCCTCCTTTAACGCGTCAATGTTTATCGGCGCACCCCATCCCCGTACGCCATATACGACCTGCAGATCGGACTGCAATTGTTCGTACGCGACGGACAATTTATTAAGTCGCAAAAATATATAATTTATCGCCTCGATGGCCAGCACACGACACAAAAATACACGCTCCAGTACGTCGGCTCCGTAGCGAGGATACATTTTTTTACGTGCGCGGTACGAAGTTTCAAGACGAACTGAAGTTTGAAGACGTGCTCGCGAAGATGCTGGGCTACCGAGCGAAGACATTTCCACGAATACACCGTCAGCATTATCACAGGTGTGTCTTGCGGCTTACAGACAAGCGTGTTCGAGCAATGATAAAAATATATTATCGTAGGAATATTTAATGCGCCGAAATAAAGTAACGATGAGAAACCGATTGTACGTTGTGCGTGCGGTGGTGCCGCGAGCCGCTTCGCATGGAGGGCGCGAGCCGCTTCGCATGGAGGGATGCACGCTGTAAGCGTAGAGTTTCGCGTTGCGGATGCACTGTCAGCGGTATTGCACGTGTTCTTTCAGGATCACTGCCAAACGTGCTGGAATGCACCTCTCGTTGACAATGAGCGAATTCGAGAACTATACACTTAGGCTATATTTATTCTCTCGCTTTAATTTAATATTTTTATTGAACGCGCTGATTCTACGAACAGCCGAGAAATTCGATCTGTTCGTTCGTGATCATACTTTATTATGCCTATGACAAAAAAGAGCCAGCTATTAAGTAAATTTAGTCAGTCGATTGTACGGCAGCCTAAGAGGGCGGATTATCGCAATGACGGACCGCTCCGTTCGTACGTGTATTCACGATTTTTTAAAAATAGTGAAATTGCGTAGTGTTCACCTTCGACGTCGATGCAACGATCAATGGTGCGAGGAATTGAGGGATTTATCAGGCGAAAGACTTTTAAGCCGCCTACGATATATAATATGGTGGTCACCTCTACGAGACATTGCGACAGCGTACAATAGAGGCCTATTTAACGGCCGTAGTGTGGTAATGTGCGTGTGGAGGGAATTACAACGCCGAAGACTCGAAGATGCCCCAAGCATTAGGGGAATTGCTGATGAAGCCAAAGGTAAGTATTTCATATACGCTAGATAAATCGAATTATCAGGAAAAAAAATTTTTGAACAAAATGTCTCGGAGCGGGAATCGAACGCACGTCTCCGACACAATACGACTGACGGGTAAAATACGACTAAAATCATTCTTCGTCGTATTATATGCGAAATATTTTTGAAAAAAATAGCCATTTAAAGTCCAGAATGACTTTTCGAAAAAAAAATCAGAAAAAAATATTTTTGAAAAAATGTCTCAGGGTGGGAATCGAACCCACTGTGTATATAAAAAAAAATGTGGCCAATGACTGGGTGGCCAATGGCTGAATGGGATGGCCAATAACTGTGCGGCAATGGCAATTGCAAGGCACAGTCATTGGCACCCTGCCAATGACTGGGTGGCAAATGACTGAATGGGATGGCCAATAACTGTGCGGCAATTGCAATTGCAAGGCACAGTCATTGGCACCCTGTCAATGACTGGGTGGCCAATGACTGAATGGGATGGCCAATAACTGTGCGGTAGTGGTAATTACAAGGCACAGTCATTGGCACCCTGCCAATAATTGGGCTGCCAATGACTGTGCGGATTGCCAACCACTGTGTGACAGGTGTGGCTTTAGGGTACAGCGATTGGCACGCCGATTATTCGTCGAGGCGCCAGCTAGTTAAAATTAATAAAATTTTAATTAATTAAAAATCATTTGATTTTAATTAAAAAATCATTTTTTAATATTTGTTTGAAATAATTTTAAAATGTATTTTTTCGGAAAAATAATCTTTTTGAAAAAAAAATATGCCACGAAGAGGGAATCGAACCCGCACCTTCGGTAAAATACGACTGAAATAATTCCTCGTCATATTATACGCAAAATATTTTTGAAAAAAATAGCCTTTTTAAGTCCAGAGCGTAGTCTTTTCGAAAAAAAGCTCAAAAAAATATTTTTGAACAAAATGTCTCGGGGGTGGGAATCGAACCCACGCCTCCGATAAAATACTACTGAAATAATTCCTCGTCATATTATACGTGGAATATTTTTGAAAAAAGTAGTCTTTTAAAGCCCAGAGCGATCTGACTTTTCAACAATTATATTATTACATAATTATAGCCTATCGTGAGCTCATGGACGCGACAAGCGAAGAAGAAATGGCCCTCAATGAAGCAGCTCATGCTATTGAGGAGGAGGAGGCGCAGGATCTCCGCATGCAGACAGCCCTGGACGAGGCAACTCATGCTATTGAGGAAGTGGAGGTGGCTCTCCAGGCACAGCGCGCCGTAAATCGTAAGTATTCAAGGGAAAAATTATGCGCATCTGAGACATGAAATAAAATTTAAAAATCGTAGGTTCACTGACGGAGAATGGCGGCAATACTGTTCGTACCGCGGCCGTGGTGGAACAGCCACAGCAAACACGGGATCTCTCGCTACAGCGTAAGTACTTGAAAATAGATATAATTTGTACTAGACAAATTGACTATTTATACTTATAGAATTTATTTTTCAGCATCTGTAACAGAGAATCGTGAAGAGGTCTACTCAACAATAACTGTTTCCAGCGCAGGCAGTGACATGCCTATCACAAGATCTGTGGTAGATGATGAAGGAGAGGGGCCTGCGCCTGGCTCATCAGGTCTGCAGGGTATCACGTATAATCACGTCGAGGATGAATCACAAGAAGCCAGTCAGTTTGTGGGCTCTGAGAGACAACTGGATTTTTTTCCCGAGAATCAACTAGGTCTCCATGATGGATTGTGGCCTCTTAATGAAGAAGAAGAAGAGGAGCAGTATTTTCGGAGAATTGGCCGCTGGGTTCAGCAGCTCCCCGATGTTGGCTCAGGTAAATATTTTTACTTTGGTACTAAATTAAGAAGTAAGTAGAAGTTTTTTGTGATACAGGGACTTGGGCAGACCATTTTATTGACGATGAAGATACTTTATAAGTGTGTCAAATTCTGAATGAGGTACTCCTTACAATTATCTCTAATTTTCTATAGTAGTTAGCCTCAACAAATTCCGGGTGTTCATACGTGTTTTTCTTTTTGCAGAAACGCAGATAGGATCCGGTAGACCTCGAAACAGCGCTAAGAACGAGCCGTTTGGAGACGTGCAGTCACCGGGAGTCCGCTTAGAAATTCTTCAGAATATCGCGCGTTATTTTAGGCGTTTTAAGCTTCGGGGCCGTGAGCTAACAATACGTATTCGACAGCCACCCTCAGGAACTAATGTTATGAATTGGCTTCAAGGAGCTTTTCGTGACCTGTTGACGCAAATAACTGTCAATTGCGAGGGCGGTGATTACGCAGGCATCTCATTCACATCAAGTAGTTTAACCCACGGGGCTGTATGGCTTTCTTTTCGGCCAGTTCGGGACTATACCTTTGAAGATATATGGCAATTAATAACTAGCGTCGCCCAAAGCGCAGCATCTATGAATATCGATGACGCATGTAATATTAAAGTGTGCATTGTCAAGGGTGTCGAGGGCAGAGGAAGAAGAAAGGGCTTAACGCACGAGGGTGTTGCAAAAAAATCTATTCTAACGATCCGCAACGACGATCGGTTATGTCTGCCTCGCTCATTAGTAGCAGCTTTAGTATACGCCGAGCGCGGTGAAATACGAACAGGAGAACTACACACCGAGTGGCAGCGCATTAGGCAGGTAAATGGTTCATTGCAAAGAGAGAGAGCTCTTGAGCTTACCAGAGCTGCAAATGTCAATGTACCGCGAGATGGATGCGGTATACATGAGATCACACTCTATCAAGACTATTTGGCGCAGGACGGCATTGCGATTGTAGTTTTTGAGTTTCTGACTTTAGGTCGCCGTAAAAAAACCGCCCTATTCAATGGTACACAAAAAGTTTTGGACTCTGCAGGAGAAATTCGGTACACTCTGTATATCTTATATTACGAACGTTCACATCATTTCGAGCCAATTCTAAATCTCAGAGCAGCTGTCGGTAGCTCGGGTTTTTGCACGGTTTGCAATACGTTATATCGCGCGTTTAATCATCGATGCTCGAAAGCACAATGTCCGCGGTGCCGGGCAACACCGCCATGCAACGCCGACTCAAACGATACGATTAGGTGTGTCGCATGCAACCGCGACTTTTTCGGGGAAGAATGTTTGCGCAATCATAGGAAAGTAACTATGAGTGGCGGGGGCCGCGGTAGAAAACCCTCTGTTTGCGAATCTCTTCATCGCTGCCGTCAATGCTTCCAGCCGATAAGGCCTTTGGAGAAAAAAAGGAAACATGCATGTGGTGTAGGCTTCTGCAAAATATGTAGATCGATGCAGCCATTTAATCATTTGTGTTTTATCAGGCCGATACGAGGCTCTGCAGATTCAAAAACGATCTTTATTTTCTATGATTTCGAAACGCAGCAGTGCACATCTGTGAAGGGCGATGCACGTACATTCGTTCACGAGCCGAACCTATGTGTTGCCCAGCGCGTTTGTTCAATGTGTTGTCACAATGATTCTATAGACGAACCGTGCGAGCATTGTGGCATACACGAGTTTGTATTCAAGCATAATCCTGTAGGGCAACTTGTAGAGCTAGCCATGGAAGCTGTAGGAGGGTTTTCGCGTACAATTGTAATCGCTCATAACGCTGGAGGCTTTGACGCGCAGTTCATTTTACGCTATCTAATCGAGGAGAAAAAAACGCGGCTTCCCTCACTGATAATGAACGGCACGAAGATTATCACAATGCGCCTTGGGAAATTAGTGTTTCTCGACAGTTTGCACTACTTCCACATGCCTCTGAGTGCACTACCAAAAGCGTTTGGACTAACGGGCACTATTGCAAAGGGTACTTTTCCCCATTTGTTCAATGTACCGGAAAATCAAAGTTATGTGGGTCCTCTGCCGGCTCTAGAATTTTATTCTCCTGACACGATGCGTACAGCGGACCGCGAAAAATTACTTGTCTGGTATCGCGAATTGCAAGACACCAATTATGTGTTTGATTTTGCCAAAGAAATTGTGAACTACTGCGCGATGGATGTTACGATATTGAGGCGCGCTTGTATAGTTTTTCGCGATATGTTCATAGCCAGTGGCAGTGTCTGTCCTTTTAATGAGGGCACGACGATAGCGTCAGCATGTTTTCGTATTTTTCGAAAAATATTTCTGAACGACAATACGATCGGCATTATCCCGACAACCGGCTATAGATGGGCCCATAATCAATCAAAAACGGCAGTGTCGTGGCTCATGTGGATGGAGCACTCCCTCGGCCATAACATTATTCACGCAGGACGTGCGCGCGAGTTTAAGCTACCACAGAATCTATTGGTAGATGGATACTACGAGACCCCTGACAATGCACACGTATTACAGTTTCACGGTTGCTATTGGCACGGGTGCCAGCGCTGCTTCCTTGTAAATAGACATCGCCGACAAAGCGACGGAGCGTCAATGGACGAGCGTCTAGAGAAAACTATTGCGATAAGTAATAGAATTAGGGCTGCAGGTTACGCGTTAACGGAAATTTGGGAATGTGAATTTGACAGTATGCTAACACAAAACGCGGAAATGCAGGCATTCGTGCAGGATCATACTTTGGTTACACCGCAGCCCCTCAACCCCCGTGACGCGTTCTTCGGCGGCCGTACAGAAAATATGGTAACGCTCTATGACGTAAAAGACACAGAGCAAATAAGATACGTCGACGTTTGCTCTTTGTACCCATACATTTGTAAGTATGGTAAATACCCTGTAGGTCATCCGAAAGTCTATGTGGGTGACGAGTGTATGGAATTGTCGGGGGCTGATAACACCGATCTATCGTGTATCGAAGGGCTTGTCAAATGCACTGTACTACCGCCGCGGAATCTTTATCATCCTGTACTGCCAGTGCGTATGCATCACCGCCTGTTATTCCCTCTGTGTCGTAGTTGTAGCGAAACTATGAGCCTAGAAGAGTGTACACACGATGATCCTGCAGAGAGGGCGTTCGACGGTACGTGGGTGGTCGATGAGTTACGAAAAGCTGTGTCGTGTGGGTACAAGGTCATACGTATTACCGAAATTTGGCAATACGAGATAGCGCAGTATAACAGAGATACGCGGACGGGGGGCCTTTTTGCTGAATACATTAATACATTTTTGAAAATCAAACAAGAGGCCAGTGGTTGGCCCGAAAGCAGTATGGCGGAGGACTCAACGGCTCAAGATCTCTATCTACCTGATTTTGAGCTATCTGAAGGTATTAAGCTGGATCGTGAATCTATAGCGAAAAATCCGGGCTTAAGATCGGTGGCTAAGCTCTGTCTGAATTCATTTTGGGGAAAGTTTGGACAGCGGGAAAATCTGCCACAGACTGTGATAGTTTCAACGCGTGAAAAACTCATGGAGTTATTGACAGACCCTGAATACGAAATCACGGGTATCCTCCCCGTAAATAATCAAATATTGTATGTAAATTATATAAAAAGTGAGGATGCTGTGACGCCTTCGGGTATGGCGAATACTGTTATCGCAGCGTATACGACAGCTCAGGCCCGCTTGAAGCTGTACAGCTATCTCGAGCGTCTAGATCGTCGCGCCTTGTACTGCGACACTGATTCGGTAATTTACGTGACAAAGAACGAGACAAGCGAGTACGAACCACCCATAGGGCAACTTCTAGGAGATTTAACCGACGAGCTAAGTTCCTACGGCCCCGGAAGCTATATCAAATCATTTATTTCGGGAGGTCCTAAATTTTATTCATTTATAGTATGTACTCCTGACGGCGTGGAAAGTGAAGTTTGTAAAGTCAAAGGTATAACGCTAAATTTTGCAAACACAGCGCTGATAAATTATCAGTCGATACGTGCCTTTGTAATCGGCGAGAGAGAAGAGCCGATTGTACTGCGTTACAATGCGATTCGGCGCACAGCGTTTCATCAGGTGGTCACGCGGCCAGAAATAAAATCTTGTAAACCGGCGAGCGTCAAGCGAAGACGCGATGGCGAATACGGCTCTCTACCTTATGGTTACAAAAGTTAATTATATTTTATCTTCATGTAAATAATTATACAATTGGGAAATAAAGTGATCTGAAGGGGCTCCTTTATCATCTACAGCAGTACCAAGATTTGATTCAATCGTCGAGATGGATACGCGGTGGAAACATCCCTGGACGGCTATGGTTTGTGGTCCGACCGGTTGCGGTAAAACATATTTTGTGAAAAAGTTTTTAAAATTTATTTCGCGTATGAACAGTGAGCCCTTCGAGAGAATTATTTTCTATTATTCCGAGTGGCAGTCGGCATACGCAGAGTATGGTACATCGATAGAATTTCACGAAGGTCTACCGCAGGCTGCCGATTACTCGAATGATCCACGCGCCAAGCTCATAGTTATCGATGATTTGATGCGCGAAGCATCGAACAACAGTGTTATTGACCTATTCACCAAAGGCAGCCATCATAAAAACTTAAGTGTTATTTTTATAACGCAAAACTTATTTCACCAAGGCCACGGCCAACGGGATATCCCACTGAACGCTAATTATATCGTTGTCTTCAAAAATCCCCGTGATCGCGCTCAAATACAGCACTTGGCGCGCCAAGTATATCCGGAAAATCCTCGCTTTTTGCAAGAGGTTTATCATGATGCAACATCTAAGCCACACGGTTATTTGTTACTAGATTTGAAACAAGCGACACCTGATAATTATAGATTTCGCACCTGCATCTTTCCCGACGACCCTCATCATTTTGTGTACGTACCGCGAAAGAAATTAAAAAGCAGCTGCACGTCTGGAGAACTGCCAGTTCTGCGTTTATAATGGCGGATAACGGATCGCTACGCTACAACAACAAAAAGAACGTCGCGATATCGGATGCCCTTCGACAATCCAGTGAGGAACCGCGTAAACAAGATTCAAGCGCTATTCGCTGTATTGTCGACTGTGCATTGTATATTCTTCGTAATAATGCGCCTCGGAAGAGTTCTCAGACGCGCCGCGTGGAAAAAAGTTGAAAAGTAGTGGTTTGTCCAAATAATTATCAGTTAGTCTCTTGTAATGGCCCGCAACGGATCACCACTCTGCAAGAAGCACGCTGCGATATTGCGAGCCCTTCAGCATTTCAACACAGAGCAGCGGGAAGCCTTTTTACGTAAAGCAGATCCTCGTATAATACGGTGCATCTGTGAGTATGACCATGAAAATTTCTGCATCTGCAAAAATAAATTTTGGCAACTTGTAGCGCCTAAATTATCGGCTTGGGAGAAAAATCCTTAAGGACTTTTTTGTTCGTTTTTTTATTCTCTAACAACGCATTTTTTCGGATTTTTTTTTCTTTCAATTTTTGAGCTAGTTTTTATCATTTTAATATTTTGGCACGCTGCCACGGTTTAAATAATGAATAAAAAAAAAATTCGTAGCACTTTTTTTTTCTACGTTCAATTCTACACCAACGCATTTTTTCAAAACATTTTTTGGAATTTTTTTAGAGCTATTTTTTATGAATTTCCTATTTTGGCACGCTGCCAGGGCTTAAATATGGAACTAAACAAAATAATCCTCAGGACTTTTTTTTCTACGTTCAATTCTACACCAACGCATTTTTTCAAAACATTTTTTGGAATTTTTTTAGAGCTTTTTTTTATGAATTTCATATTTTGGCACGTTGTCACGGTTTAAATAATAATCTAAAAAAAAAAATCTTAGGACTTTTTTTTTCTACGTTCAATTCTACACCAACGAATTTTTTCAAACAATTTTTTGGAATTTTTTTAGAGCTATTTTTTATGAATTTCCTATTTTGGCACGCTGCCACGGTTTAAATAATAAACTTAAAAACAAATCCTCAGGACTTTTTTTTCTACGTTCAATTCTACACCAACGCATTTTTTCAAAACATTTTTTGGAATTTTTTTAGAGCTTCTTTTTATGAATTTCATATTTTGGCACGCTGCCAGGGCTTAAATATGGAACTAAACAAAATAATCCTCAGGACTTTTTTTTCTACGTTCAATTCTACACCAACGCATTTTTTCAAAACATTTTTTGGAATTTTTTTAGAGCTATTTTTTATGAATTTCCTATTTTGGCACGCTGCCACGGTTTAAATAATAATCTAAAAAAAAAAATCTTAGGACTTTTTTTTTCTACGTTCAATTCTACACCAACGCATTTTTTCAAAACATTTTTTGGAATTTTTTTAGAGCTATTTTTTATGAATTTCCTATTTTGGCACGCTGCCACGGTTTAAATAATAAACTTAAAAACAAATTCTCAGGACTTTTTTTTCTACGTTCAATTCTACACCAACGCATTTTTTCAAAAAAATTTTTGGAATTTTTTTAGAGCTTCTTTTTATGAATTTCATATTTTGGCACGCTGCCAGGGCTTTAATATGGAACTAAACAAAAAAATCATCAGGACTTTTTTTTCTACGTTCAATTCTACACCAACGCATTTTTTCAAACAAATTTTTGGAATTTTTTTTGTGGCTACTTTTATGAATTTAATATTTTAGTACGCTGCTACGGTTTAAATAATAAACTGAAAAACAAATCCTAAGGACTTTTTTTTCTACGTTCAATTCTACACCAACGCATTTTTTCAAAACATTTTTTTGAATTTTTTTAGAGCTTTTTTTATGAATTTCATATTTTGGCACGTTGTCACGGTTTAAATAATAATCTAAAAAAAAAATCTTAGGTTTTTTTTTCTACGTTTTAAAAAAATCCGTTAAAAAAATCCGTTGGTGTAGAATTGAACGTAGAAAATAAGTCCTGAGGATTTTTTTGTTTAGTTCCGTATTTAAGCACTGACAGCGTGCCAAAATATGAAATTCATAAAAACTAGCTCTAAAAAAATTCCAAAAAATGTTTTGAAAAAATGCGTTGGTGTAGAATGGAACGTAGAAAAAAAAGTCCTGCGGATTATTTTGTTTAGTTCCATATTTAAGCCCTGGCAGCGTGCCAAAATAGGAAATTCATAAAAAATAGCTGTAAAAAAATTCCAAAAAATGTTTTGAAAAAATGCGTTGGTGTAGAATTGAACGTAGAAAAAAAAAGTCCTGATGATTTTTTTGTTTAGTTCCATATCAAAGCCCTGGCAGCGTGCCAAAATATGAAATTCATAAAAAAAGCTCTAAAAAAATTCCAAAAAATGTTTTGAAAAAATGCGTTGGTGTAGAATTGATCGTAGAAAAAAAATTCCTGAGGACTTGTTTTTAAGTTTATTATTTAAACCGTGGCAGCGTGCCAAAATATGAAATTCATAAAAAATAGCTCTAAAAAAATTCCAAAAAATGTTTTGAAAAAATGCGTTGGTGTAGAATTGAACGTAGAAAAAAAAGTCCTGATGATTTTTTTGTTTAGTTCCATATTAAAGCCCTGGCAGCGTGCCAAAATATGAAATTCATAAAAAAAACTCTAAAAAAATTCCAAAAAATGTTTTGAAAAAATGCGTTGGTGTAGAATGGAACGTAGAAAAAAAAGTCCTGCGGATTATTTTGTTTAGTTCCATATTTAAGCCCTGGCAGCGTGCCAAAATAGGAAATTCATAAAAAATAGCTGTAAAAAAATTCCAAAAAATGTTTTGAAAAAATGCGTTGGTGTAGAATTGAACGTAGAAAAAAAAAGTCCTGATGATTTTTTTGTTTAGTTCCATATCAAAGCCCTGGCAGCGTGCCAAAATATGAAATTCATAAAAAAAGCTCTAAAAAAATTCCAAAAAATGTTTTGAAAAAATGCGTTGGTGTAGAATTGATCGTAGAAAAAAAATTCCTGAGGACTTGTTTTTAAGTTTATTATTTAAACCGTGGCAGCGTGCCAAAATATGAAATTCATAAAAAATAGCTCTAAAAAAATTCCAAAAAATGTTTTGAAAAAATGCGTTGGTGTAGAATTGAACGTAGAAAAAAAAGTCCTGATGATTTTTTTGTTTAGTTCCATATTAAAGCCCTGGCAGCGTGCCAAAATATGAAATTCATAAAAAAAACTCTAAAAAAATTCCAAAAAATGTTTTGAAAAAATGCGTTGGTGTAGAATTGAACGTAGAAAAAAAAGTCCTGAGGATTTGTTTTTAAGTTTATTATTTGAACCGTGGCAGCGTGCCAAAATATGAAATTCATAAAAAATAGCTCTAAAAAAATTCCAAAAAATTTTTTGAAAAAATGCGTTGGTGTAGAATTGAACGAAGAAAAAAAAAGTCCTACGAATTTTTTTTTTTATTCATTATTTAAACCGTGGCAGTGTGCCAAAATATTAAAATGATAAAAACTAGCTCAAAAATTGAAAGAAAAAAAAATCCGAAAAAATGCGTTGTTAGAGAATAAAAAAACGAACAAAAAAGTCCTTAAGGATTTTTTCCCCAAGCCGATAATTTAGGCGCTACAAGTTGCCAAAATTTATTTTTGCAGATGCAGAAATTTTCATGGTCATTCTGTGAGTGTGCATTGAACGTCCTTCATGGTAATGTGCCTCTGAAGCCTGACCAAAGGAAAAAACTACGCCGACACGCGCCTGTTCTTCGTCGATTGGCTGCAAGAGAAGGCTGCTGGAAGAGTAAAAAACGAATCGTAGTTCAGAGTGGTGGATTCTTGCCACTTTTACTCGCACCAATTCTAGGAACCGTACTGTCAAATTTGATTGGTGGGCGCGGATAATGGAACACGCAAGGAAAATGGTACTGGTACCGGAGGAGAATCTATTACAGATGAACACACGAAGTCTTCAACAGCCAACTTTTGGCACTGATGTGCCACATTCGCCAGAGGCACAAGCCATTGGCGTCACCTTGAGTAGACTGGACGCTGAAATGAATGAAATCTTGAATTCTAATAAATATAAGGATGAGAGAGAAAAGTGGACCGCATATCTGACTGTACTACAGCGCTATCTTCATTTTGTCGACAGCAAGCGGGCTCATCAGCAGCTCGATCTCATAAAAACAAAAGTACCCACTGTGGAGGAGGAGGAGGAGGGCGAAAAAAAAGACTCCTCTCCAGGCATGAACGATTCCATCATAATTGAAAGTGTACCGCAAAAATTTCGGCACAAAGCGAAACTTCTACTGCGTCGCTTGCGCGACGCACCGTCGTCAAATTTTTCCTGGAATTCCGCGGGAACCGTTTCTATCGAGGGAAAACCAATCAAGGATTCGAATATTGTTGATCTCGTGAACGATGCTATGCGAACAAAAAAAGACCCAAAACCAGCGGGACGCAAAACCTTCGCAAATTGTTTAAGAACGATACAAACACCTCGAGAATTTGTGGGAAATGAGGAGCTGTGGGCGGAATCAAGGGCCAATTCAACATTACAGGCTCATTCAAGTAGCAACAGTGAAACCGAGGACACCAACGATACCAGTGAGCAGTCTGCGTACTACAGCGACAAGGGGGGCACCGACGGTGGACACAGTGTGCAGAGGGGCGGGTCTGGTAGTTATAGCAAGAAAAGACGTGTAACCTGGGCTAGGCTTAAATTATAAACATGAAAATATTGGAAAAAGTGTACTTTGATCCCTCCCACGAAGCATCATTTTCGGGCAGTGCCAAATTGCTGCACGCGGCTCGGAAGAAAAAAATCTCCGGCAAAAAGGCACTACAGTGGCTCGAGTCTCAGGATGCTTACACAAAGCATAGACGTGTGAGACGCAGGTTTCCACGGCGTTTTTACAATGTGCGTAACATTGACGATGTTTGGGAGGCTGATCTTGTAGATCTTCGTTCTATCAAGGATTACAATGATGGTTATGTTTATCTTCTTGTGGTCATAGATGTTCTTAGTAAATATGCATGGGTCGAGCCTCTACATGATAAGTCTGCTACGACCGTGACTAAAGCATTCATGCGTATACTCTCACAAAAAGTCAGTAATGGTCGGTCACCGATTTGTCTCCAGTCGGATAGAGGTAAGGAGTTTATGGGCTCTGCATTCCATGCTTTCTTGAAGAAGAAGAACATTGAGTTTCGCGCTGCAAGAAACCCCGATATAAAAGCAGCCGTTGTGGAGCGTTTTAATAGAACTCTAAAAGAAAGAATGTCGCGTTATTTCACGTACTCTAGAGAGAAACGTTACATTGACGTTCTGCAAGATATTGTCTCCGCATACAATCATGCGCAACATAGTAGCATAAAAATGTCTCCAGCCTCTGTGACGCTTACTACAGCCGCTAGGGCTCGGGCTAATCTGATACAGCGATACAAGGATCCGGAATATCCCAGGCGGCCTCCTAAATACAGAGTAGGCGATATTGTACGCATCAGTAGCGCAAACGCAGCCTTTGCAAAAGGTTACGAGAGCGGCTGGAGCAGCGAACTATTTAAAATACACCGTGTATCATACACCAGACGGCCTGTGGTATACATCTTGCGGGATCTTCAAGACGAGGCTATCGACGGCATCTTTTACGAACCGGAATTATCCAGAGAGCAAACGGTTGCTCCGCCCAAGAAGACGAATAAGAAAGGAAAATCAAAATGAAAGACGAATTTTATGTTGTTTTGCCCAGCAACAACAGTATGCAATATTATCCTGATAATAAGACAACGCGATACACTACTCATTTACCGCAGTGCTTGACTTTGCACGGCGATTGGGCTGTTTCTTTAGCCGAAATCCAAATCCCCCTGACGATGATGCATGTACCGCCTGAGGGTGAGAAGAATTTCATCAGCTTTGTAACGAATGCGGTGACGCCTGATACAGGCGTCGACATGAGCTATAAAGAAGATAGAGTTTCCGTGCCTCCAGGCGTGTACCGTTGTGTGGACAAATTACTCGAAACAATTAACGATATACCATGTGTGTCCGGGCACTTGAGGTTTCAATGTCGCCGCAATGGATACGTGGTGGTAACACGTATCTGTGACACCTGTACGAGTTTGGAACACTCTTTCTATTTTTCCGCCGTATTGAACAAAATTTTAGGATTCACCCATAGCCGAGGTGCCGTAGTTCGAAGTGGCACTGAATACACTGGTCAGCGACCCGCCGGTCTAACCAATGGGATTCCTAATATGCTCTTCATTTACACCGATATATGCGAGCCATACATCACGGGAGATGTGCACACGCCTCTACTGCGTGTCGTGCCGTCTACTGTCACGGATAATTACAATTACGGCTCTGTGAAAATTAGAAACTTTTCGCCACCACGCTTCATACCGCTATTGCGTACGAATTTTCAAACGATAACTATCGATATAAGGGATGAGTTTGGTGAGTCGATACCATTTGAGTACGGGACGTTGACGGTGACATTACACTTTAGACGCATAGATTGACTCGCGAAATGGATTATTACGACACATAGTTTGACGCGCAGATAGGTGGCGGCGAGAGGGCGGGCTATGGAGGTATCAGTCATGTCTACATCGGGTCGCCGAACCAGCGAGGTCACGGTATTGGTAGTTTCCTCGGAGGTCTCTTTCGACGCATTATACCGCTCTTGAAACAAGGAGCCCGGACAGTCGGCAAAGAAGCCCTACGTTCTGGTATTAATGCAGCCAACGACATATTGGATAGGGGCATTCATCCGCGTGAGGCCTTTAAAACGCGCATGCGCGAATCAGCCACAAATCTAAAGAGGAAAGCCGAGGAAAAAATTAATAACCTTATGCACGGCGGCTCGGGCTATAAAGCAGCTAAAATTAATAATCTTCTGCATTCGCTTAATGGTAGCGCAACACGTCGCGTCGGTGTGAAGAAGAAGAAAAGAAAGAAGCCGCTGACGTCGAAAAAACGCTCTGGGTACGTGAAGAAGAGGAGCGGAAAGAAAAAGGTGGTGAAAAGAAGGAAGACAAGTGACAAGAAGAGGGGGAGGAAGAGGAAAAAACCAAGAACGGTATCTGATATTTTTGCTTAGACAGACCTGAGAAAATGGCATTCTTACACGCTCATTCGTGTGAATGTCTAAAGTCGGAGCTTGAACTATTCACACTACCACCGACCCAAACCACAATTGAGGGGTCGCAATGGGTGTACTATAAGCCAATTTCATCGTTGACAGATAACTCGCCCATCGAGTTTGTAGTGCCGGGCCAGGGCGATGAGTATATTGATCTTGCCCATACTATGCTGAGTATGCGTGTTGAAATAATACCACCTCGGAAGCCCAAAGAAGGCGATGCACCTAAAGCCGGCCCCATTAATAATTTGCTGCATTCAATGTTCAATCAGATCGATGTGTTCTTGAATCAGAAACTTGTATCGCCGCCTAATAACGCTTACGCATACAGAGCATACATTGAAACACTCTTGAATTATGGAGATGACGCGAAGGCCTCTCATCTCACAAGTGTTCTCTGGTATAACGATTCACAAGGAGGAATGGATGATGTGGGTAATGGTAATACAGGTCTAGTTATGCGAAGAGCTCTTATGGATGCTAGTGCCAATCAGATTGATCTCCTTGGACACCTTCACTGCGACATCTTCAATCAGGAGAGATTTTTGATAAACGGCGTTGAGTTGCGTATACGCCTCGTGCGCACTAACGATGCTTTCTGCCTTATGAGCTCTTCGAAAGACTGCAGCATGAAGATTGTCGAAGCATCGCTTCTTGTACGCCGTGCCAAGATAGCACCCGGTATACTCCTAGCCCATGCAAGGGCTCTCTCCAAATCTACGGCCAAGTATCCAATGACTCGTGTGGAAGTTAAAGCAGTATCACTGCATGCGGGCGTTCACGGCGATACTCTGGATAATATCATACTAGGACAACTGCCAAAGCGTATAATTATCGGGTTTGTCGATAATAGAGCCTTTAATGGTGATCGCACGCTGAACCCCTTTAACTTTCAAAATTATAAAATAAATTATCTTTCTTTGTATGCTGACGGTGTGCAGACACCGTCAAAACCTCTGCAGCCCGACTTTGGTGCGAGAGAGCAATACGTGGATGCATATCACACATTATTCTCCGGCACGGGTATTCACTTTCTCAATCAGGGTAATTGTATTTCACGTACGGCTTACCCTAATGGCTATTGTCTATTTGCATTTGATCTAACACCCGATCTTTCGGCAAATAGTAATACTCATTGGAATTTGGTGAAACACGGCAGCGTCAGAATAGAAGTCCGTTTCGAAGAAGCTCTAAACTCAACGGTTAACTGTATTGTGTATGCGGAATATGATAATGTGTTGGAGATTGACTCGTCTCGACAAGTAATGTTAGATTTCAGCGGGTAGGACACTAAATTCTGTCGACTGGCTCTTCAGTATTCGCCGAGAACTTGAGACGACAGGTTGGAATCATGGCTGTTGTAATTGATATACAGGGTCTAAAGGATAAATTCAATCATTTCACGCCTAAAGAAGTGGCTGTCACCTCAGTGCATTCAACATACTTTGGCCACTGGATAATAAAACCAGCCTGTCCCCATGACGACCTATCACCTGCTATAAAGAGACAAAATACCTGGCTGCAGAGCAATTATCACGGCATTGCATGGTCTGAAGGCGATACATCTGTGCAAGCGATCGAAATTATTCTGAAGAAAATTGCTGCAGAAGTTGATCGAATATTCACGAGAGGCTCCGATAAAGCATCGTACCTGACAAATCTCACCGGATGCTTCATTATAAATCTGGAAGAAGACGAGGAGGTGCCGTCATTCCATAACCTACCGACGGGTAATACACGCTGCATATATCACGGACTGCTGCGCAAAAACCACACATACAAATGCGCCCTAGACAATGTGGCAAAGATCAAAGCGTGGCTGTGTCATAGTGATCGCTTCGATTCTTTGTGGGAATATCGTACCACTACTAGCTGGAGGGTCGGGTTGACAGAGTGCGCCAACGAAGACAAAAAACCCTCGGCTGTTGCTGCCCGTTGTTATGAACAGCCTTCAAATTCTGCAGTCTCTTCGGAACATAAAGGATCATACAGTGGGCGTGTACCCTGCAGATCGTATCCCGAAGGTGTGGACGAAACCGACAGCCATCGTTGTTAATACCGATGGACACAAGCTACCAGGGGCCCACTGGGTCGCCATGTACGTCGATCGAAATGGACATGGGTGGTTCTTCGACAGCTACGGACTCCCGCCAATCATCCCAGAGCATCTCACGCGTCTCCGAAGAAACTGCAAACTCTTCCGATGCAACACTATTCAACTTCAAGGTCCGGATTCGCAGTGTTGCGGACAGTATTGCATTATGTTTCTTCATTATATGTGTACTGGCCTCGGTATTAATAAGTTTAGAAGTGTATTTTCAGATGACTTGTCGAGAAATGATAGAATAGTATATGATTATTATAATGCATTCGTCAATAATCGCGACAAATTTAAGTCGCAGGGTAAAACTTTCAGTACGGGCGCTGTCATAGGTGGCAGCTACAAAATAAATAGCTTTAGTGATAAGTGTTTGCATTGTATACAGAGCTGTTGGCCCCGTACTCGGGTATTGTGAATATTATGTTCATCAAATAAAAAATTAATAAAAATTCGTTTTACTATCTACTCTGTTTCCCTATCCCTCATAAAAAAGTTTATTTCAGCAGATATTATATTTCTTCTTGGAATCGACTCTCTCGACCTCGACATAGCAACAGTCATACGTGAGCAGAGGCCTTTTGGAGCTGCTAAAAAAGCTGGTGTCAGCATATTTAATATTTCTTCCTGGAATCACAAAACCGTACGTGACCAGTTGATTTTAGCAGATATTATATTTCTTCTTCTTCGAATCGAGGCCTTTTGGAGCTGCTAAAAAGCTGATGTCAGCATATTTTATATTTCCTCCTGGAATCGCAAAACCGTACGTGACCAGAGACCTTTTCGAGCTGTTAACAAAGTTGATTTTAGCAGATATTATATTTCTTCTTCGAACCGGCTCTTTATCCTGATGCGACAAAGGCTGCACGTGGCCAGAGACATTTTTGAGCTGATTTCAGCAGATATTATATCTCGTTTTGGATGCGCTATGGGGGAGGCGCGAATTACTTGTGGGGGAAGACGCTGACAGAATATTCATATTCTCCGCTTGTGAGCAGACATCATTCGTGATCGAGCCGTGAAAGAGGTACGAAATCAAACTCTCGTGCAAACTATCTGACTCCATAGAAGTTAATGCAACGGAAACGAATCGAATTAAAAGTGCGCATAGAAAAACACTTACACGACATTGCAAAATTAAAATCGCTGATACGTGCAAGAACCGAGTTTCGACGTGTGATACAGAAGCTAGAAAACCTCAATCTCTACGATGGATCTCGCTCAAATCAACAAAGTGGGCATGCTTGCATCGTTTCTACCAGTCAAAAAACTATCCGATCTGGCTCTCGAAAGAAACTACGGCGTCACTGACATAAGGTGTGTAAAAACATCATTCGGCCCGAAGATCACCATTGACATCGAGGAATCATTTACTTGCTACCTCCCTGCAAGATTCGTCAAGGTCTTCGAGGACGACGCCAATCTGCTGCAGCAGATGACTGCTGCTGCGCATGAGAAAAAACTGCTCATGCAATACTACGGGACAAGGTATAATAACCTGGAGTTCAAGCCCGTCCGCCCAACGGAGAGCTCATAGTTATTGGGTATGAGCTGCTGTGGCCAACCTTATTCTTGGGAACTGGATAATTCAACAGTACCGGAAGAAGAAGAAGAAGAAGAAGACGTTGCTCCAGTCATAGCCAGCAACATCTCCATATAAAATATATTATCGTGCTTGGTTCATGTACAAATAAATAACAGATTATCGAATTGATTTATTTCTTCTTTTATACGTTGCAAAATATACTCTCTCAACGCCTATCCTCTCTAGTCGCCTAAAAAAATGTACACGTAGCAATATTTTAATCATAAACCTGGAGGGGATAGTCCATCATCCCGTCACCGGCGGTAGCAAAAGTGTGCTCTTGGCACAGTTGTGTTCACGTTGTTGCAGAATGAACGGTTACTCGGAGGCGGTACAGAAAGCGCTACAGAAAGTGATACAAATAATCACGATTCGCCTCGTTGAAAAATTATATCAGGAATTGGAGGAGGTGCAAACAGCGGTGGATGGAGAACGCTGGGCGCAACGCTGCACAGAAGGCGTTTCATTAATAAATTCCTGGCTGGAATATCTGGATCCTTCGACGGTGTTTTATCAGGGAATAAGTGCACGGGTGGAATATTTGGAGGCTGTCCAGTTCCAGTTAGAATAAAAAATGAAGAGGTGCATCCGGTTTCAATCTGCACGTGCAATATTGCTGACGATTGCTGCTGTGTGCTAATAACTTCAGCGCAGCTCAGTCTTCTGCCGTCTGTTGAGAGCGTAAAACGTGTTCGTGGGTTTCAACGACAATATGCACTGTCCACATCGGGTGTTTGATGTACCCGGTACAGATCTGGTGTTTGATATTCAGTATTTAAAAGATAAGAATGGCGAATTATTGCCGAAAGAGGTGTGTGTGGGCTCGGTGGATAAACCACAGCGTCGAATGCTGTGGGTGGTCTCTCCACCTTATATCATCGAGGAATTACCGCCCCGGATACGAAGAAGAAATGATTGGCGGACGAAGTACAGCCACGGTATACACTGGCTGGCTGGCTGGCTGAATATGGACGGCATCGAGCTCGCTGAACTGTATCAAGAATTACGCGAAATTGCGAAAAGTGTTGGCGAACAATCTCGACTGTACGCGGTAGGTGAGGACACTGTACAAATCTTAGAACAGGCCATAGGACGCAAATTTATAGACCTGAACAAACGCGTCGATTGTCCAGATCTCGATGATCCGCCGCCGAAGAAAGTCAAAGTGTGTCCGTGGCATAGTTTCCTAGAGACGAAGCTCAGAGGCGCTCAGTGTGCTGTACGGAACGTTAAAAAACTCCAGCGTTACCTTAACGAGGTCCCACTTCGAAGATCTTCTTTTCGTCGTCAACCCGTAAAGTGAATTATGTATTTGAAAAAATTGGCGAAGCTCAATGAAACCGGTCGCGTGCCGTCCCACCTACCATATAAAAGGATTGCGGAACTGGAACTTCAGAAGATATACAGAATCTCAAGAATGAGGATGGTCAACACCAAACACGGGAGACAAGTGATTGCCGATATAGGGTTGGATTTCAGCGTCTTCATGCCCCTAAGGGTTAGTTTCTTTCTGAACTATAATGACGAAGTGTTCGACGAAATAGCAGAACTTTGTGAAAAAAAGAGTGTAGGGCTGCGATATTTAGGCTCCGTATATAATCGTATTGAATTCATCGATCTAAACTGTACATGAAACCTAGCTTTAAGAAATATGTAACTCTGGGCATAATAAAAAAAAAGCGGTGCACTATGGCGACAGCTCACACGCACACCCTCTCACTCTCACACCCACAACCTCCAACACTCTGTGCTGGAGGAGTAGGGGTAAGAGTGGGACTGCTGCGGGACCTATCCCCACTCTTACCCCCACCATCACCTCGAACTACGCTCTCCATGGGGCTCGAGGAGTGGGGATAGGAGTGGGGGTCGCCATAGCGCACCGCATACTACTTACATACTGTACGACATTTAACCGGGACAAGGGTGGTCAAGGGTTTACATTCAGTACAAATGTATTTATGCGACACGCAGCAGAGGATAATGAATTACTGTAATTATTAAATCTCTGTATAAATACAGATGCTCATGAATGTACCGTCGCGTACGGACAAACTTGCAAAGACCGCCGAGGAAAAAGGAAATTTGTCTGGCATCTGCCGATTCCCCAGCGAAAGACAATTTTCTTTCTCCTCGACGGACTGCAGTTTCAGAACGGCATTCAGTACAATTTTTATTATGGGAGGCGGTATTTCACATCACCTTAAATTATGGAAGAAAAGGTCGGGGCAATTTCGGATAGACAACGGATAATCGAACGTTTCAACAATCGGCAGGTTATCGAGAGCGTAAAATCGAAGGCTAGAGGTTCGCGCAACTCGCCGGTAGAATCTGGAGTGTACATGTGTCCGAGAGTAGTATGTGTCACCGGAGCTGCGGAAAGGAATATTGACAAATACACGAAAAAAGATGTACAAATTATGGCCATAATGATCTGATTAACTCATACTTTCTATGACATATAGCCGGGAAAATATCTATTAAAAAACCATCAGTAAAAGCGGAATGATATATAGATGTCCCGCGGAAGCGAGTGTTGGACTCACTGAATGAGGCAAATCTCATGATTGTGGAATCTCAAAGTTCTTCAGTGCTAGCGTAACAGCAGATTTTGGCAAGTACTGTACTCCCCAGCAGCAAGCTGAAAATATTTGAATACACATATTATAACAACACTTGAAAGAGCTGAAAACTAATTTGTTCACGACGCGCAATCATTAACACTTAGACAAAGGCTACGATTACAAAATAGTACATTACTCCACGGGGGCGAAAAACGTTTTTCTAACGAGTGTGAGTTTGCAGCAGGGGCCGAAGGGGAGTGCTGTAATCATATGAGTTAGAAAAAGTGTTTCGCACGAGGGATGTACGAAATTTTTCAGCACAAGGTGCGAAAACGGCGGTTTTACGCACGCGAAGCAGGCGGAAAAGTGGCCATTTCCGCACCGAGTGATGAAAAGGCAAATAATGTAATGATTGACGATCAATATGATGGCAACTTTATGCGAAGATCAATCGAAAGATTCATTTTTAATAGATGTGTCTATTACAAAGTCCCTGTATCAAATTGTTACGTCCTGTGAATTTTCCCGAAATATTTCGAACATAATTAACCAAATATTTGAAATATATTAGTTAAAAATAAACATTGGAAAAATTGCCATTGTTTAATTGGTCGAATTCAAAGTTTCGATAAATAGATAAAATACCTAATGAAAGAATCATCCGTTGTTAAAAATAATTAGCCTTCAGGTGAATTAGGCTGATGTACAGAGGTGACTGTACGAAGCAAATCAACCGTACGAGAGTCGGTAACCTGAGGCGCAAAAATGCAGATAAAGCTATATCGGCAGAACGCTCCTCACAGGTGTCGAACATAGGGCCTGCTTGTATGGCGCGTGTCACGATGGGCACGATGCCGAGAGCGGCCGTTGGGCATAATGAGTGCAGCACCTCCTGGACGGTGAATATCGATGAATGCTAGATCATCGTTATAGTCCAGGAGGATCATAGTTGAAATAATAAATGAGGAAATAAATGGAAATCCAGTTTGAGGGACAAATACACGGGAGTGACATAGTATTTTTGGAAATTATTAACAACAGATTCGGGAAATAAAAATAGAGTCAAGAAGTAAAGAAGAAAATTAAGTCATATCGTCATGATAACATTCAATAAAGAAGTTAAATAAAATATTAAGAAGGGAATAAATATAAAAATAATAAATAATCGATAAATAATCAAATAGCAAATAACAGGGAAAAATATGGGAAATTACGAAAAAGGAAAGAAATGCAAAACTATTAACACAGAAATTCAGGAAAATAATCAGATAAATATTAAGATAAAGATGTATGTCAACAATTGTTAACTTCGCAACGAAAGCTCGTACAGCTTTCATTCAAATTTGTATGTTCATAAAATTCGCGATAGAATTTAAGTAATAACATGTTAAAATGTCAAAATTATTGTAAAACTACGAAATTAGAAATATTTAAATAGTCAATCAAAGAAAGGAATCAGGTGATGAGAGTGGGGAGACGAGGCGCAGGTGACAGCGGTGACGCGGGGGTGTCCGGCACCGAGGTTATTTATTCGCGCGCCCACCGCCCATTCGGCACTCTCTCCTGTTCCGGAGTTCTAACTTCTTTGCGACCGAGGCACTGACCTCAATTTGTATTCAGAGCCATTAACAAAGAACCTGTAAATCGACTTGTAAAATTTTCGAGCCAGTATTCATTATTATAAATTTCAATAAATCATTCGTAACTTTCCAAATCATTCCATCGAGTTTGAGTATATTTCGACTGAAAATCATTCCATCATCGATATCATTCATCGTTAAAATCTGGGAAGGACGTTCATTTCTGGAGTCGACCATCATCATCATTTGATTCTGATTCGAAAATTCGGCATTTTGGAAGGACGTTATTTTCGGAAGTCGATCATCATTCGATTCTGACTCGAATATTCATCCAGCATTTGGGAAGGACGTTTCAATTCGATCGTTTAATTTCATCCATCAATCGATTCATTCGATCATTCATTCTGAGGTAAACCCATTTAAATAATATATTAATTTTGGAACGTTATCATCCACATCTGAAAAATCCATTTTCTCTAAATCGTTATTTATCAACATTTATTTACTGTCACCAAAGTTTAAAATATTTCTTGGTCAATTTATATTCGTGTCGGTCAATTTTATTTCAGCTATAACAGTGCGCGTTAAAAGTATTAGGATAGGTCGGGAGAAAACAGTGAGTGAGCGTGTTAGTGAGCTGTCGCGAGCCGTGCGTCGAGGGTGACGCGCGAGAGAGAGATAGCCGCGTATTGAATTCCAGACGATAGAAAGAGATAGCATCCAGAATTTTCTTGTCCAGTTTAAAATCGTCATTTAAAATCTCGTAAATTCGAATTTTTAGCCGCGAATAAAATATCGTCAATAACATATTGTGACGGGACGCTTTCGCGCGCTCGTCACAAGGTATCAGAAGGGAGAGGAGCACGCCAGAATCCGTGTCACGTGCGGCCATCGATGCCTGTCCATCTTCGGTGATCGATGGCCGTGTCTTACTGGTAGCCCCACCTCTGACCACTCTCGCGCCGCGGAGTCTCTTCAAGAGGTGGGCTACAATTCGGCACAAGAGACGGAAACTCCTCCCGCCTATACGCGCCTGATACCCAAAAACGAGAAATACACCCTGGCTGTAGTCGCTTATGACCCGCGTCACCACCACGTCACGGAAAGAGGGGAATGTCACCAGAACCCCACCGTGGTGAAGGAAGCTGACCCCACCGGACAAGAACGACAACGCTACCCAATAATCATCCGAAACGTCACACCAGTGCCCCTCTTCTGTGAAACGGACCTTTTGTCAAGTTAATAAAAGACGCAGGAGCGCACAATTCGCTCTCAGAAGCATCGTGGTCACTTACCTAACTACGAGAGAGCCGAGCAGTTGCTCGTCATAATAGTTTAATTCAAAGTCGTAAGTCCGTTTAACAGCAGGCAGAGGGCCCTTAGTGTGTTAAACTCCTGCAGTGCGCATGTGAGCGAGACACATTAAGGAACGTAGAATAAGTTTAATTAATTGAGATCCTCGTTGTGTACTAGATTGAAAGCTTGCGAGGTAAAAGAACGAGTAAAAACCGCCGCGACAGCGTAAAACACCGAAGGTATCGCGTATTGGCTCTTAGAGCACTATCTCTTAATTAAACCTTCCTAGATTCTACTCTTTTGCATCTAGTATTCGGGACCCTCCTTGTGAGCCACGGCAGCAGCTTGGGAGGTAAAATAACGAGTAAAGGCCGACGTGACATTCGTAGAACACCCATGGTTATCACGTAGCGCATACAAAAGCGTAAGTCTCGTCTACTAGGATTTTGTGTCAGTTTCAATTAGAATGCGAGTATAAAAATGAAGATAATTATTAGCATAGGACACCTTTCCGCTGTAATTCAGAAAGATATCTCGGGAACAGAAAATTATTACGAGCATACCGAAATTGTCAATTTTTTTATTTCAATTCGTAAATTGAGTGTTGAGCTCCCTACGCACGAATTCGTCGTCGCGTGGGAATTTTCAAAATGATCAAATTTCACGTTTATCAGAAACGTTCATTTATTTCGACCAAGGCCGTCTACAAGTTTGCGAGCGAGCCAAGGTCTGGTATATTTATCATTGGGAGACAATAGAGTCGACCGTGGTCGAGGACGCCAAAGTCTTGCCGCGATTATAATATAGCCGCTCCAAATCGAGATTGTGCGTAAACACCCGCGCCGACGTGCGTCTTTCCGCTATCCCTCGAGACTCTAGCAGTCGGGATAATCTCAAGCGACGCACGAAAGTCAATAGCCAACTCTCTCGAACGACAGCTATCATAAATAAGCTGCGCGAGTCCGCACGCTATAGCGTTATCCCAGGTTACTATAGCGCGGTCGAGCCACGCTCACGGAAGGTAACAAGCACCGACGTTCGAACTTACGGCAGACCTACGGGGCATTCGACGCCAAAACAACAGTCCAGCCTACCTATTGTCCATTTCATTTCAAATCTGTGTTCTGAATTGTAACGAGTATCCCAGGCCATATGCTGGACGGATACCTCATAATTTTCCTCATTAACCATTAACAATTTTCTTTTTTTTCAGTAAGAGCTTCACTCTTCACTAAAGAATCGGGATTCCCACATTTAACACTTCGTTACCTGTCCAATTTCGTTAATTCCTCAGTGTCACCCGCTTCACGGGTAGACAATTTAATCAATGATAAGACCTTTTTTTTGAAGCCTATGATGAAGGGTCAATTCACTCGAGCGGCGCGAAACGCGTGAGTGTAATAAAACCAATCTGGGGCGATCCCGAAAAACCTACTAAATTTATAAAATAAAAATAAATTAAATAAAATTTTTTGTACGTTCCTCCCATCCGTCGAGTCCAGTACCCGAACCCTGTCTCGCCGAAACGAAGCAGGTCGCGCTCGGAATTGAGGCGAGAAGACAAATTCAAACGTAAAACTCGGGGTACCCGTTGATCTCAGTCTCAAGGCCGTAACCTAATCACGCGAATTGGCCTCGAGTTTCTCAAACGTTTCAATATATATATACACTCTAGGCCCTATCCCGAATTATTTTCCGAAAGGTTAGGTTCAAAACAGGGCCAAAACCTCGATAAAGCGTCATCTCCGAATAACGTGTAAAGGGAGGGTGTAAATTCTCCTTGACCGAGATGGAGTGAAAATTGCTGATCGGGACGTAACAAAAAATTGGGGGCTCGTCCGGGATACAAAAACAGTGTATATAAAATTTGGTAATATATAAATATTACCAAAATAAGAGAAAATAAAATCATAAATGACTTCAACTCGTTCAAAATGTACTGTTCCGGATCAGATTTTGCATACCTATCCAGAAGACAGAAAAAAATCGGGAACAAAGAAATCGGGAAAAATAATAAATCCGAAAGATCAAACAACTCAAGTGCCAGATATCCCAGAATTTGATGAAGCAAGCGGATTAGTTACTTCAACTCCATATCCCAAAGAGTCATTAACAAATATAGAGAAAACATCGGAAAATTTAGAAAATAAAGGTGAATCGGACGCAACTAAGGCTCTTAAAGACAACATAAAGTACCTTGCGAAATCAATTGATAAGTATTTACGCGACTTTCCGGACACAATTAATCCAAATTTCGAGGATTCAGAAGCAACCGTTTCAAAATGTGAAATTCCTAATGCAAAGACAGTGGAAGTAGAAGTAGAAGTAGTAGAACCACAAATTACAGAAAAAACCGTAATTGATCAATTCAATGACTCTGAAAGTTCTTTTACATCAGCAACTGGTCAAACCACACCCTGGTTGAGATTGAACAGTAGTTCAGGTTCACGGTTAAGATCGAGATCTTCAGAAATAGATACAACGCCGAGAAGAAGACCTTCTGTGGTAAAATCCTGTTCAAAATCCGTTTCACCTAGAAGGAAAAGTGCACCAGGAGGTAGTGAAAATTTCTTTATAAAAGCAGCTAGAGTATTTGGGTTAATAGGGGATAAAAACGAAAGTTCAATCAAGTCAATAAATATCGGAAACAAGTCAAAATCAGAGGTCAATTTTTCGAGGTTATCCAATAGTTTGACTAGATCAGCATCATTGTCAGGAAAAACATGTTACAGAAAAACGGCATATACTGCTAATAGATTGCGATCAAGAAGGGATTCGAGTCAAAAACTTAAAGTGTCACGTAGAAAGGAAATACCGGAAAACGTTGTACAAAATCTGTCTAAGAAAATGGCACCAGTTATGTCATCTACTCAGCGAATGAAAAAGAGTAGAGAGAACGGGAAAAATTGTGAAAATCATGAAAATACCGACTATGATCAAATCGACGATACAGGTAGCAACAAAGGGCGTGGCGGTGACCACCGTGGCGGCGACGGCGGCGGCGGTGGTGGCGGCGGTGGCGACGGCGGTGGCGACGGCGGAAGAGGAGGAAGGGATCATGATAACCCGAACAAAAAACCGTTTCGTCGGACGGCACCGGATGTAGAATCGGAAACTTGAGAGACGCTCTACAGGTGATACCGGAGTTCGATGGAAAGCAAAGATCGTTGGATCGGTATATTGCTGGATTGGAAGACGGTCTCGAAATAGTCGGCGTAGAAAATGAGCTACACTTGTTGAGATTGGCAAGGTCAAAGTTAGTGGGAGACGTATGGAACAGGGTTTCGAAAAATAAGTTCGGGATCATTGAAGAATATATCGAATATTTGAAGACAACTTATGATCCTCCGAGAGATATTTATCAGTTGCAAGGAGAATTGGGAAGCAGTGCACAACTGGATGCGGATACAATAGACCAGTACGCGCATCGTATTCGGGAATTGGCCGAAAAAATCAACGAGGCACATTATTACAAGAAAGGATATTTGGGACCGGAAGACTTGGGTATAATAGATGAAATGGCGTGCAGTTGCTTTAAAAGACGAATGAAATTGGAAATACAAGTTAGAATGGGAAAGGAAGAAACTACCCTCAACGAAGCGATTCATGAGGCTAAGAGAATTGAACGAGAACTAGCAGACGTGACAAGATTGAGAGGAAATCAGTTCTCAGTCTCAGTTAAGCGACACGTCGGTACACTGGAACGACTCGTGTTCTCAACGGCTACCTCGCGGCGATACAGCGCCGCGGGTAGATCTTCTCATGCGGTGGTTATCTCACGGCGATACAGCGTCGTGGATATTTCGTCATCCGGTCGACTCAAGCGATTCATACAATTTAATGGGCTCACCGGGACCGCTCATATCGGACTTACTCATCATCAACGACTACTGTTCTTATCATTATTGTTATTCGGTACATGCTCAACGGCCTGCTCAGTTGTACAGTGTTTTTCGCGCAGTTTACCATCGTTTTCGTTATTTAATAAAGAGTTTAATTTTCACTGTTAACATCGGCAGTGTGCAGTTATTTATCCCCGTTCCGCTATATCTCATCCTGGCATTTCTCAAACACTTGGGGACATTCAGCTCTGGCATGCAACCAGCAGAAACAGGGAAATTTTGGAACTCCGAATGTTGCAGGAGCAATGACTTATTCGCAAGCATTGCAACAACAAAATTCAATGAATCAACAAAATCAGGCTAATCAAGTAATTTGAAATTATTGTAAAAATCCAGGTCATTATTTAACAGAGTGTCAGATCCGCATTAGCAACAACAACCGGAGGGCAGCGCAGCAGGGAAACGCGGATGGCCTTCCAGCACAGGGTGCCCAGGCACAGGCCAACGTGAATACCCAAGCGCACCCAACCCTTACGATCAAGGCTTGTACCGATTCGGGTCGGAACCAGAAATAATCGACGTATATTTAGTAAATCCAGAAAAAGACGTAATAGCTCCTACCGTCTTGTTTCAAAGTAGTGAGCTCTCGGAAACGGTAATTATGATGTTAGACACAGGTGCTAGTAAAAATATTCTGAAAGAAAGATGTTTGCTGAACAATTTGGAACTTTATCGGGATAAAATCTTGAGATTGAGCGGGATTACAGACGAATTTGTATATACTCTGGGGTATGTAATGATTAATACTTTGGGAAGAGAAACGGTTTTTCACGTGGTACCAAACAGTTTTCCGACCAAGCAGGGAGGACTACTGTCAACTGAGTATTTTCGTGATAATTTGGCAAAAATTGATTATGAAAACAGTACACTTGAAGTTCGAGACAAGAAGATAGAGTTCCATACTAGAGAAAGTATGATGTCCCCACCGAAAACGACGAAGCTATTCTATGTCCGCTTGAGAAACGACAACGTTCTTGAGGGATATTTACCAAGGCTCGAAGTCGACGAGGGGATAGAAATTGAGCAAGGATTGGTGAAAAACGTTGGTGGAAAAGCTTACATTTATGTAACCAATCATCGCAACGAAAGGGTCCACATAGAGATCCCTGTCCTGGAATTGACAGGAACTCCACAAGGAGAAAACAAGGAAAATTGTGAAAAGAATGTGATGACTAATTCAGTGTGTATTACAGGTGATCCAGTCTTCAGAAAGGAAATAAAACAGAAAAATGAGGAGCAGTTCGGAAAGTCGGAAAATTCGGAGCAGTTCGGAAGGTCGGAAAATTCGGAGCAGTTCGGAAGGTCCGAGAATCAGGAGAAATTCGGAAAGTCGGAGAATTCGGAGCAGTTCGGAAAGTCGGAGAATTCGAAGCAGTTCGGAAAGTCGGAGAATTCGGAGCAGTTCGGAAAGTCGGAATATCTGGAACAATTCGGAGAGTCGTCGGAAAATCAGGGTAAATTCGGAAAGTCGGAAAATCTGGGTAAATTCGGAAAGTCGGAAAATCTGGGTAAATTCGGAAAGTCGGAAAATCTGGGTAAAAACGATTCTGTGAAAAACACAGATGGTTCTGTATTCGAAAAGAAAGTTGGTAAGTTGGAGGAAAATCTGATTAAAAACGATTCTGTGAAATACACGGACGGTTCTGAATTCGAAAAGAAAGAAAGAAAGGTAACGGATCTAGATAAAATTTTCACTGAAGAAGAATGGAAAATCGAGATAAATAAGTCGGAAAAATCAGTTCAGAGTAAAGTAAATGAAAATAAAGGAACAACGTTACTCCGTGCAAACACCGGAGTAAATTGTCAAACGTCTGTTGGAGATATACTGTTGCACACAGGAGAAAGATCACAAAATATAGAATCAAATCAAGTTGTCAAAGAAACAAAGGAAAAACTGGAAAAGTCAGTCAGAGAAAAAGATAAAAACGTTGAATCGCAAGAAATAGGAGAACTAAAATCAAGATTTATGTCAAAAAGGGAAAATGAAGTAAAACGGAAAATTTTTTTTTTATTTTTTTATTTTTTTTTATTATTCGGATTTTCCCCCGTTTTCAGGCATCTGCGCCTATTCCGGGTCGGCCCGGGTCAATAGCCAGTCCCCCCTTGCGGCCGCATCCGACTTCCCCCTCTGTATCGCATTTGCCATGACATTTCTGCCATGGGCATAGGGAAACTGCGGAAAACCTATGCCGATACAGCCGGTCTCAGGTTTGTTTCCCGGCATCGGAGCTTCGTCGCATTTCACCGAGAATGTAAACATGGAGTACAGGTATATACATCCGACACTCACACTTAGAGTTACTACGTGCGAGTGACCGATGTATATATCTGGAGCTTCGTCCCGCCCATATTTTTATTCACGGCGAAACTACGAAACCGGAAATCGAACCGTCGACCTGCCGATGCTTTGGTCTAGAGGCGAGCACGCTAACCACTAGACCACCGCACCGGTAAAACGGAAAAATAATTCTTATCAGTTTGTCGATTGTTTGATCGGAGTAAAATTCATGACGGAAAGATGTTTTGCTTTAAAAGAAGGAGAAAAAGACGAGACACGGTTCTCTAAAGTATTGGAATTGCTACGATTAGAGCATATGGATGAAACAGAAAAAGAAACTGTGCATAAAATAATCAGATATGGTGTAGATAGATTTCACATCAAAAGAGAAAAATTAGGGGCTACAGATGTAGTAACGCATAGGATCCCAACGACGGATGAATTTCCGGTAAATTCAAAGCAATATCGGTTTCCCGAGGTTCACAAAGAGGAAATACGAAAATAGGTAAGTAGTAGTGTACAGGGCTGGGGAGACAGGGACCATCTGTTGTTCCCCCTCCACCACCCCTGTCTGGCGCCATCCCCCCACCCCTCGTCTGGACCGGGATGCTGTAGTGGGATCCAATCCACGCATGAAGGTGAGTGGTGGGGGGTAGTGCCTCGCGAGAGACAGGGACCATCTGTTGCCCCCTCCATCACCTCCTGTCTGGCGCTATCCTCCACCGCCGTCTGGACCGGGATGCTGCAGCGGGCCCAATGCGCGTATGAAGGTGGGTAGTGGGAGTAGTGTCTCGCGAGAGACAGCGGACCATCTGTTGCCCCCTCCACCACCCCTGTCTGGCGCTATCCCTCCACCACCTTTGCGACAGAGATGCTGTAGCGGGCCCAATCCTCGCACGAGAATGTGTGTTTGGTGGGGGAGATAGTTTCTCGCGAGAGGGGGGACTAATTAAAAATGTCTTGGTCTATGATTAGTCCCCTTATTTTCCCTGGACTCGGATTGGTCGAAGCAATTTCCCTGAGCTCCGACTGGCTGACCGGTTTCAGAGTCCCTCTCTTCGGTAACAATATTAATTGTTAAGAATATTATTATTTATATTATTCAGAAGCCTGTAAAATCAGGCGGTTTTCCCTTGAAGACTATAAAACGAGGATTTTCACGATGATTGATTTTGGTTGGTATTTTATGGTGAATGAGAAACGCAATTATCGGTTATATCGGTTTATTAATTACTTAGGCGTTATTTACCTTCCCAACCCCCATAAATTAGGATTACAATACATCGTACAAAGAAGACAAAATGTGGATACATATACATATATATTTATAATGCCGAGAGACTGACGAAGAAATGCTGATTAGTATTACTGAATACGTTTACATCTAGCTATAATAATGGGCAAGGGCTCAATTGCTTAGAATACTAACGAATGGGCGAAAAATGTTTACACAAATGTGAATTCGATTAATCTTAAAGGTATACAAATGATAATAATAATAGTGTCATATAATTATATGCACAGGGCAACACCGCTATTAAAGAGCTCGTTTCTTTTTAGCAGCAAGTGCTTTTCGCAATTGGTTTGCGATGTACGCACCACACAGTACAGATAGCTCCAAGAAAACTATGTCGAATGTGAGTTCAACAAATGCTGAATCCAAGCGAAGTTGAACGGCTTCTTTCAAAGACTTGAAATTATTTTTCATCAATTCTTTGACACGTAGCTCATCGATTTTTTCGGGTTCCTCGTCGGACGGTATATGCAGCAGTAATTCAGCGCACAGCACCTTCACACACTTCTCCACATGTGTGACATTTCGCTGTAGGCGTCTGAACCGCTCATCGACGCACACCAATACGTTGAGTAGACCGTCGAACGATGATTTCTGCATCACAATAGCCGGTGAATAATTTTTCCGTTTCTTCGTTGGTGGCTCAAGATCCTGCTGCGACTCCTCGTCCTGGGCCATGGTGTTTTCTTCGACAGGGCGGTCAAACACGACAGATTTGGCGCCGTAACTCGAGGTGTAGATTATCTCACAATCGCTGATGCGTATGGGTGACGGTGTGCGCCAGCTCGAACCCCAGGCGATCTTCTGGCTACCCGCGAAATACTTCGAAATGGCTGGTAGTTTTGTTTGTAGTAAATGCCAACCCTCTGATTCAAAGACAATACCGCCAGCCGTGGTATTGTTCTGACGTTTTACGACCGGCTGTATTTGACCGTCGGCACGAGGCTGTAGGCCGATGTTAACTTTTTTCGTCTCCGACGGGTTGAGTGTATACGTTGTACCGAGAACTAGCGGTGCTTCAAGGCGCTTCTTTTCGTCGTCCGACAGTATACGATACATGGTTTCTGGTCGCAGATCGCTGTCTCGCAGATCGTTAGCACCGATAGCCTGACTCATCTTAAACAATGGTTTGACGTTACAATGCAATTCGGGGAAAAGAAACTCGAGAGCTTATACTCAAATCTATCTTTACTGGATCCACGGGCCAGACTGCCGAATTTTCATATTATCTTACGCTTATATGCGTTTCTGTGAGCTCGTGGCGCTAGTATCGTCGCTAATATGACATGTGTAAGAGGGGAGAGCCGGTTTTAGTTAGCCAACAGGTGCATGCTGCTACGGCCATATCGAAAGGATGTTCATGGATCAACCAATCGAATGTTCACATACTTAAATGAATAGTAACATCTGTTAATATTCACAGCGAAGAAAAGATACCGATCTTTTTTTTTGGGTCGTTGTACGGGTGGCACCATACGACGACTGGTGCATTGATTAAAGATAAAATTGCGCCGGTCACCCCTGTAGAAACTGTCAGTCGTAAAAATCAAAATAGATGGCTGCTGGAACAAAGAACACTTGTTTACCTTGATGTGGGCAGTTTAAGGGTTACCGGTGACCTGCTGTCGTGGTCGCAGGATCGGTTTCGGAACAAACGTCTATAGAAATCGGCATAGATGTACAGGTAATGCGGTGTCACTCGGCCGTGTATCTTGTGTTTCATCGGAAGGTAACGGATGCTGCTTACAATGCGCGTGTAACCTCCATACACCCTTCGCAAGAAGTCGGATATAAATCTGAGAGATATACATCTGTTTCATGAGCTTCGGATTATGAAGGCTTGCACGAGCCGTTTTCAACTCTTTGGGTATATTCGTGAAAAGGTTCGACCGCCCGTTGTTAGCGTCATAAAAATAGTGAGAAAGTATCGAGGGTAGCTCTGAGCGTCCAGCGCCGAGCTCGCGCCGAAAGAGGTAGTATTGTTTTACGTTTACAACGGCGGGGCGCGACCGTACTTTTTTCACAAGGGTTACCTACGAGACAATAGAACCACCTACACGACGGTCATCTTGATATTTGCAGCCAATTCGTTGCGGTGTCTTCAAGATGAAAAAACACCGAGAAAGTGAAAACAGTGTCCAGCAAAATTCAGCGTTAATAGTTACCCAAGTTAGCGTCATCCCAAACTTGACCTTAACCGCCACCAATGAGAAAAGCAAGAAAATGTGGTAGGGTGTAGGTGAAAATCTATAAAGGCTTTCGAAACTTAAGTCTATTTCAATTCTCTGTCGAGAAGTCACCGGTGACACTTCGTGTAATCGGCTCTGTCGCAAAACCTTTACACGGTACTGTTGGACCAGTTGTTCTAGTTCGGGGTTTTGGAGTGTTTGTGCTATTGTACAAGTGTCAAGTTAACACTGTGCAAAGTTCACAGTTTTCACACTTTTTAAACATTGTGTGTTTGTGTGTGTGCAACTTTCAGTTTCGACGTTTCGTGCCATTATGGTAAAGTGAAAATGCAGTGTTATCGCGCACGTGCTCTTATTAAAGCTATCCGCAAGACGGTAGCTTTAACGCGCATTAGGAGCGCCGTGATTGCTCGTCTGTGCACGCTGCGTTGGGACTCGCGCTTGAGATCGATGGATCTCCAGGAGCCCAACGCGAATTCCGTTCGATAGTCCGCCAATTAGCTGTGCGGGTCATCGGACGTGCGTATGAGCATAGCGCGTTCGATGACTCGAACTATGCAATTTTAATCGCTGTCGAGGGTGTTCGCGAAAGAGGCGGCGCGCATCTCCATGTCGTGCGTGACCTCATGGCGCGGTACGTGAACGCCGAACGGGGTGTTGAGCTGGAGGGCTCAGACACGGAGAGCGAGGACGACGATGACGACGACGACGACAACGATAATGCTGCCGATAACGACAACGACGATGATGCAGACAACGGCGACGATAATTTGGAAAGTCCCGAGGCACCAGCTCCCGAGAATAATGACGAGTTGGAGAGTCCGGAATCGCCAGATCCGGTCAATGACGCCGAGCACTGGAGCGAACCGAATAGCGATTCCGGTCTCGAGACGGGCGGTGATGATGAACATGGGGATGACAGGTATCATGTCATCCACATGGAACCTCCAGCGTCGCCCGATCCCCAGCCTTCGGAAAGCAGCGACGACGACGAGGATATGGAAGTCGAAGGGCCCCGAGTGATCCGCGGTGAGTGCCCAGCAACGCCGAATCCCCAGCCCGGGCACAGCAATCGCAGCGATGATGGCGACGATGATGACGACAGCGACGACGACAGCGACGACGATGGCCCGGATGGCGTCATCCATATGGGCTGTCCAGCATCACCGGACATCCCAGATGCTCCCGAGGGCGAAGATGACGACTCCGACGCCGAGACGTTATTTAACGAGGAAGTTGCCCGGATGCAGCGCTTTCCGACACCTGAATTGGGTAAGTTGTTTATTTTTCTATATATTTTATTTTATCTCCGTCTATATATATATATGTGTGTGTTGTGTCGAACCGTCGTACCGTTTCGAGTGGTTTAACATTTTTTTGTTAAATCGCAGGTGCACGGCAGTGGGTCTATGACCAGGGGTATTTCAGTGGGGCAGTACCCCCGCTGAATTATTTCAACCGCTTTGCGGCTCTGGAGCAGTATTTCGCTGCTAATCCAGCCATGGCGGGCGAAAATCCCCACGAGGAGGCATCCTCCGATTACGATGTTGATGAATCCGTTGACCTCGTACCACATCTGCCTCACTGTTTGGTGCAGGCCGAGTGGTACGATTCCCGCGGTCATCGTCATCGTCATCGTCATCGTCATCGTCATCGTCATCGTCATCGTCATCGTCATCGTCATCGTCATCGTCATCGTCATCGTCATCGTCATCGTCATCGTCATCGTCATCGTCATCGTCATCGTCATCGTCATCGTCATCGTCATCGTCATCGTCATCGTCATCGTCATCGTCATCGTCATCGTCATCGTCATCGTCATCGTCATCGTCATCGTCATCGTCATCGTCATCGTCATCGTCATCGTCATCGTCATCGTCATCGTCATCGTCATCGTCATCGTCATCGTCATCGTCATCGTCATCGTCATCGTCATCGTCATCGTCATCGTCATCGTCATCGTCATCGTCATCGTCATCGTCATCGTCATCGTCATCGTCATCGTCATCGTCATCGTCATCGTCATCGTCATCGTCATCGTCATCGTCATCGTCATCGTCATCGTCATCGTCATCGTCATCGTCATCGTCATCGTCATCGTCATCGTCATCGTCATCGTCATCGTCATCGTCATCGTCATCGTCATCGTCATCGTCATCGTCATCGTCATCGTCATCGTCATCGTCATCGTCATCGTCATCGTCATCGTCATCGTCATCGTCATCGTCATCGTCATCGTCATCGTCATCGTCATCGTCATCGTCATCGTCATCGTCATCGTCATCGTCATCGTCATCGTCATCGTCATCGTCATCGTCATCGTCATCGTCATCGTCATCGTCATCGTCATCGTCATCGTCATCGTCATCGTCATCGTCATCGTCATCGTCATCGTCATCGTCATCGTCATCGTCATCGTCATCGTCATCGTCATCGTCATCGTCATCGTCATCGTCATCGTCATCGTCATCGTCATCGTCATCGTCATCGTCATCGTCATCGTCATCGTCATCGTCATCGTCATCGTCATCGTCATCGTCATCGTCATCGTCATCGTCATCGTCATCGTCATCGTCATCGTCATCGTCATCGTCATCGTCATCGTCATCGTCATCGTCATCGTCATCGTCATCGTCATCGTCATCGTCATCGTCATCGTCATCGTCATCGTCATCGTCATCGTCATCGTCATCGTCATCGTCATCGTCATCGTCATCGTCATCGTCATCGTCATCGTCATCGTCATCGTCATCGTCATCGTCATCGTCATCGTCATCGTCATCGTCATCGTCATCGTCATCGTCATCGTCATCGTCATCGTCATCGTCATCGTCATCGTCATCGTCATCGTCATCGTCATCGTCATCGTCATCGTCATCGTCATCGTCATCGTCATCGTCATCGTCATCGTCATCGTCATCGTCATCGTCATCGTCATCGTCATCGTCATCGTCATCGTCATCGTCATCGTCATCGTCATCGTCATCGTCATCGTCATCGTCATCGTCATCGTCATCGTCATCGTCATCGTCATC